>JAVQIZ010067181.1:0-12267 GCA_036023535.2 Galaxias brevipinnis
GCTAGAAGGTGCAGCAAGGGGCTCTCATAGTGGAGGAAGGACAGCATTCGTACCATGCATACAGTATGTACCTCTCTTTAAGACCCAGCTTTAAAAATAATTTTCTACAAACTTAAATAAATTAGTTATAATTATGTCAACTTAATTCCTTTAGATTTTGAGGAAGATTTTAACAACCGAAACAATCTTTCTTGTATACGGTTCAGTAGTTAGTAATAAAGATTGAGAAACACTTTATTAACTTTTTTGTTGTTGTTGGAGAACATTGATGCGTTGCTTCCCTCTAGTGGCTGGGTCTATGTATTACAGGCAGACACCGGCACACAAGGGTATTGTAGAACATTATGACGCTTCTAACCTGACGTGGCAGGCAGACGCAGCTTGGCAGTCTGGTGAGTGTGGTCCATCATCCATGCAGAGTCCCACTGCAGGACCGCTCGTCTTTCATTATAAAGACGTTGTTGAACACTGTGGTGAGCCTTAACTGTTTTCATGTGTCCTGCTGGACTGAAGGGAAAGCCTTTTTCTTCATTTTGGGGATTCAGCTTTATCCAGACTACTAGTGTTAGTGTGTCATCGTGTGCTCGGTATCCAAACGTACATAGGTTGGCGTGACTGAATTTGTGGATACATTTTTTGTGTGTATATTGTATACAAGTAGATGTGTGTGTACATATTCAGAAAGTGTGTGAGAGAGGGGTACCTCCAGGGTACCTGTGGCAGTTGGCATCTGCCACATCTTCTCCTCCACACGGTGTTGTGGCCAAATTTGACATCCTAGCGGATGTTCCTGCCTGGGATGTGGTTCGGGGGTGAGGGGATGGTCAGAGCGAAGGCCGGGTCACCAAAGAGATAATATGTGCCTTTTGGAGACACTGAGACTAGACGTTTTGTGTTTTAAGTCATAACATTAAGGCATGTCGTAGTCTCTGATATGCTGATTATGAACATGTAATCCATCTTGTCCAATGGAATGATTGTTTATCTTATAGATCTATATACTCGTTAGAACCTTGTCAACTAATCAGAACTTACTATGTTGTTAGACTGATCTGACTGTAGTGCTTTCTCTGTGTACAGACTCTGACTCAGACTCTGTAGTCATTAATAAAAATTATACTTGATCTTTTCATGGTTTCTCCCTCTCATTAGTTGGTTATTTTCTGTCATAGAATGAAATTATCCATAACACTGGACACTCAGTCAAGGTGAATAGATTTTAGATTAGGTTGTAGTGTCCGTTGGTTTTTAGAAAGGCAGTTTTAAATAAAAGGTTATTATTGTTGGTAACATTCTTACTGAACAGTCGTAGACAGGGTGGCCTCTCCAGCACATCACATCCAAGATGTAGTAGGTCCGGTCCACTTCACTGTAGATGCAGTCTAGAATAGTGTAGTCTATGCGCACACACACACACACACACACACACACACACACACACACACACACACACACACACTTCCAGTTAACCGGGTCATTTCCAGTTAACAGCGTTGCACGTGCGATCGTCTTTCCATCCCCACTGACAGCAGTGATGTGTGGGGTTTAGGATGACTAAACGTTGGCAGCCTCTCCACTGTTCACCTCTCACAGCCATTACATGAATAATTTATGTTACTCACCCCAACCCGACCGCAGCTTCACCCCTCAGGTACATCCAGGACTTCACCAAGGTGCTACAACTTTCATATAACCCCCTCATACCCCTTTCCACCACTGATTCCCCTCTCATCGTTTCGGTGTATTGTGCTAGCTAGCGCATACTCCCACGTCACATAGGATGTGGTAAGTGGGGGACGTGGAATGTTTTTAACATTTGCTTTCATTGGGGTCACAGGTAATAGTTATTGAATGTGTTAAGGCTTAGGAGCAAAGCCATGTTGTTATGATGAAATAGCCATGACGGCTATGCCGGTTAAACCCTCCATGCAAGCTGCTATGGCCTACAGACAATGAAACAGTATCTTTCAGGAAATACATGGCTGGCTGACAAAACATTTTTTATAAATGGTTGCAGACTTAGAATAAATAACTGTCATAACCAGTTCTTGAACATATAAAACTTTCAGTAGTAGGGAAATGATATACAATGTGAACTGGGTCTTATTGACCTCTGGGTCTTATTGACCTCTGGGTCTTATTGACCTGGAAGTGGATGAAGGCCAGTCTCCTGCCCACCTTTCCCCGCGGCTGAGTTGTGTCTGTGTCCCCCCGGCATCAGCGATGGGAAGCGGTTCACACAGTAGCCACTCTTTGAGTACGCTGCAGTGGAGCCCTGTAGGAAACACAGGCTGTTAGCAACAACTACTGAAGAGGTGGATCAGCTAAAAATGGCCCACAAAGTAATAAATAGTGGTAGGAAAAGGCTTCATAGATGAAAGCACTTGTTTACGAGTGACATTAGTTAAAGAACTACCACCTTGTTAAGCGCATTGAAACCATGTGCCGTAGAAAAAGAGTTTCGATCGGTCCTTACCTTGGAGGCGACAACGAGGGAGCGCTTCCCCACAGGACAGACGACCATCAGCCAATCAGAGTCCAGGTCGGTAGGGACGTCCACTAGCCACTCGGACAGCATGAGCTGGAGAGGAGCAGGGCAATGGCTTTCATAAGGTCTAACGCCGGTATTACAGGCGGACATCATCCACTGAAATCCAAATCCATTATTCCTTCCTGGTCAGATCCTCACCTGGTTAGCATAGTACTTTGGCAACTTCCTCCTCTCCACCACTTCCATTGAGTCCTCCTCCACAGCATCTCCGGACAGCTTCTCCGTCCCATTCTCCTTTTTCTCCTCCTCCTCCTCCTCCTCGCTGTCAGGGCCAGCCCAGTCCCCCTCAGCCAAGCGCCTGGCGTGGTTCACATAGTTCAGCCTCTTCCTGGAGGATAAGCAGAAAGGAGATTTGTGCAAGGACCACACTTAACATTTAGGACATTTTCAATTTGTACTCAGGCTACTTCTGAGCTACACTATATTCTATTCTTCTACCATCAACTTTAAAAAGTGCCAACACTGCTGGGAGCACCACCACCTTGGGAGTGTCATTTAAAAACAACTTATGACACTAATAATAAATAGTAATAATATTCATTGTATTTGGCTTTTTTTGTGCTTTTCTCAAGACTCAAAGCGCTTTACACAAATTGATTGCCAATTAAGTACACAGAACGAACAAAGAACGAACCGACAGCTATCAAACACAACACTCAGTCTGAGTGATACCACGGCAGCCAATTTGTGACAGACTTGCTCACCCAACATATTGTGACAGACTTGCTCACACACATAGGAAACACAGACCGACTCAAATTGAATTGGCAGTGACTGGTCAGAGCACTGCTAGGAGAATGGAGCATGTTTTTTTGATGGTGGGAGGAAACTGGAGCACCCGGTGGAAACCCACACACACATGGGGAAAACACGCAAACCCCGGACAGAAAGGCCCTTGGGTCAGGTGGGGTTTGCACCCAGGACCTTCTAGCTCTGAGCCACCGTGCTGCCAAACACCACAAAAGGTTAAAGACAGGGTGAGTGAACTAACGTTTTCTGCAGGTCTAGGAAGCGCCGTCGCCGCTCACTCTGCTCTAACACACTGTACTTGGTCTTATACTGGGCCATGCGAGGGTGGGGGGCGGCCGTGCTGTTTGGATCACTGGACACAGCAAAGCTGGCCGACAAGGCCTGGGTGAGCTCATCCATGATGGACCTGCAAATACAAAGTTAGAACATAAACCTGTGTTCGTTCTAATGTTAAAAAAATTACTCTAGATGTGCTAGTAACTAAGTCAAATTTAAAAAAAATATTTTTCACTAATTCAAAAGTGCACTAAAGACAAGTGATTTATTATAGTGTTGAAGACACTAGGATTGAGCGTGAGCACTCTGGTTAGAAGTTTGAATATTATAAGTAAAGTTTTACACCTCAACATTCCCTCTTTTTCAAACGACCGCAGGTCTTCGTTCGATTTATATTTTTGTTACTAGCATTTAATCTGTGAAGACTGGTGAACTTTGAGACTGAATTATATATTATATAACGTTATGTCTTGGGCAGATGTACATAGTTGTATTGTCATTTCCCTTCGATCTGTACTTTAGATATTGAAATAAAAATTTTTCATCATCAAGACCATAAACATCTTCGGCTAGATAAACTTGTTAGTGCAATGGGCTGAGAAAATAAGATAAGGTGTGTACATACACACACACACCTTATTTTTGACAAAAGTAAGATCAAAAAATCTTTCCTAAAGATACACACCTAATAAAGTATTCCGAGATTGCACACACCATCTTTTAGTATAACCTAACAGTGTCATAGCTCTCGGTTATGAAATTGTACAAGATATTACAATCTAAAAGTTATTTGAAATTGTATAGCAAGTGGTTTCCTGCATGAACATCAGTAAAAACACGCGTGATGCGTTTGAAATGAAATGGAAATTCATGACATGGCATTGAATGAACTTGAAACAACACGAATGATTTGATTATGTGCAATGCAGATAGGTGGTCTTTATTTATCTATCCAAATACATTTGGGACTACCTGCACAACTGTAACGCTGCAGCTAGTTAGCTAAGCTATCTAGCTAGCGACGAACAACGCAGTAGGATATCATTCAAATGTTGGTTTCATGCGGACGTTAACCCCACCCCAAAGCTAGCTAGGTAGGTAGCTAGCAACACATGTCACAGCCACACATGTCGTAACGAGCCACATTCTGCTATCTGCAGGCATAATTACATTCACTGAAATGAGCTGAACATATCGGTTCAACTGCAAGTTCGGAAACTAGTAAACGTTAGACTGCTAGTAATTTACATTAGTTAGCAAACTACCTGAGAGATGCTGAAACGAGACTGGAGAAAAAGGAAGCTGCCGAAATGTTTATCACGTGTACTACGTAACCCAAACCCAGCAATGTGATTGGCCAATGTTATTTTTGATTTATCAACGACGTGCACCTTCCCGCTGCAGTCTCGTTTCATGTCATGTTATATATTTTTTTAATGAAACAGAAACATTGATTAAAAAATCCATTCTAAAGGAGCATATTAGTAGATAAAGCAATTTATTTCCTTTGTTTGGTTAAATTATTTTAAAAATTCTTTCTTGTTTTCACTTTTTGATTAAATATAGTGAGCAGGCCTATTATTAATATATTTTATATCGCCACATAACTAACTGCTCATTCCCAAACCCACGAACGGTGTGGATGGGATGGGTGCACTGTAGAATAACATCTGACCCTTAGGACGCACCATACCCTAACTTGTTAATAATAATAATAAATAATAAATAACTAAATGTTATTTTCCTTGTGTTGTAATATGACTTTATTGCAGGTTGGTGGCAGTGTTGAGTCGATTACGTCAATTTTAAATACTGATCAGGCTTGGACCACATGAGAAAAAGAAGCTCGTCTCGATTGTCCACCAAACGTCATGGAAAGAGTTACTTTGTTGCAGAGCGTTTAGGAATAATACCAAAACGACCGTAGGCCTAAATATGCATTGTTTTTTTAGAGACGTTGTTTTGCTGCAATCAGATGCCTGAAATGTATCGTAGTTGCCAAGACATTGCATAAAGATGCACACGAACCTGTTAAGAAGGAAAATGGAGCAAGTTCCTAAGGAATGTCGAGTGATTACACAAGGATACTATTAGGCAGTAGGCTACTCATCCCTCGGTGTTGTTTCGGAACAGAACGCGTTGTCTCTGAGATGAATATAAGAAGAATATCGTGTTTGAGGAATAAAGAAAATCGTTGTTTAATCAGTGATCCACTTAAGGCTTGCGCTACCACCCAAGGATTACAGCCACCACACGTTTATTCTGACTAAGATCGGTGATAAGATCAAGTTGTTTTTGTTCAGCCGGTGTAGGCTATGTGTTTGTTTTTAAGGAGGATCCAATACTTGTAGCAGGCTGAAACACGCCGATTAGATACCATCATCGGGTAATTATCAGGATAACTATGGAAATAAGTGTTGTTCAATTATCAGATGTATAAGGACAACATGTAGTTGCTCTTATGATCATTACTTCAGCAACGGAATACAGTATGCTACATGGTGTAGTATACTTACTTTTGACTTAACCTCGTAGCCTTAAATTTGCTCTACTTAAGAATGATTACACTTTTCACAGAAAAAACTCTTTTAAGGTTTAATTACTAAATTTTTCAGCAAGACCTATCATAGAAATGCCCTCTGGTCGAGGACGTTAGCAGCATTACTAAGAGGCACTGTGAGCGTTTAACTTTGACTTTCTTCTGAGGGGGGTCATGATGTCAGTGAAAGCTAGAGCCAAAGCGATCTACACTTTTCAAAGTGAGAACAAAGAGGAGATCAGTATCCAAGAGAACGAGGAGCTGGTGATCTACGGGGAGAACTCTGTGGACGGCTGGCTACAGGGAGAGAACAGCCGGGGGGAGAGGGGGCTGTTCCCAGCCTCCTACGTGGAGATCCTCCGTCCTCGCTCTAACTCCAACCTCACGGACTGCTCCATCAGCCCCGCGGGCTCGCTGGGAAACGACTCCTCCTACCTCCCCTCCACCCCCGGCACCGGTGACTATGACGACGACGATGACGACTGGGATGACTGGGATGACAGCTCTACGGTCGTGGACGACGAAGACCACCGACGAAGCAGCGGGGCCAACGGGCACGCCAACCAGAGCGGCAACCATGGCAGCAACCCCAACGTCCACTACCGGGCCAAGCCATATATGGAGAGACAAGACAGTGTCTCTAGCGGGCGGAAGGGCAGTATGGTTGGCCGGAACCTAAACCGCTTCTCCAGCTTTGTGCGCTCGGGAGTGGAGGCCTTCGTCCTGGGCGATGTGCCCATGATGGCTAAGATAGCCGAGTCCTACACCATTGAGATGGGACTCAAAGGGCCCCAGTGGAAGGCGAGCCCCCAGCCGTTCACCTGTTCCATCGAGGACCCCACCAAACAGACCAAGTTCAAAGGCATCAAGACCTACATCTCGTACCGCGTGACCCCCAGCGACACGGGCAGGCCGGTGTACCGGCGCTACAAACACTTTGACTGGCTCTATAACCGCCTGCTCCACAAGTTCACCGTCATCTCCGTGCCCAACCTGCCCGAGAAGCAGGCCACGGGACGCTTCGAGGAGGACTTCATCGAGAAGAGGAAGAGGCGCCTCATCTTGTGGATCAACCACATGACCAGCCACCCGGTGCTGTCGCAGTACGAGGGCTTCGAACACTTCCTGATGTGCGGTGACGACAAGCAGTGGAAGCTGGGTAAGAGGCGCGCTGAGAAGGACGAGATGGTGGGGGCGCATTTCATGCTGACCTTCCAGATCCCTAACGAGCACCAGGACTTGCAGGACGTGGAGGAGAGAGTGGACACCTTTAAGAACTTCGCCAAAAAGATGGACGACAGCGTCGTACAGGTGAATGTATCAAACTATTAACTGTGACATGATGAGAACGTTGTATTGACATAGATGACCATAGAGTTAAAAAAACAAATATCATTTTATGAGCACATACTCGGACAAGGTAGCTTATGTGTGGGAGCTGCAGGTAGGGAAAGAGCTCTGTGTATGCGGTAGGTTCCATCAAATCTGGTGTTGCCTGTAGCATCACAAGAAGACCCCACAGGAGCTCACTCTTGCTTTTTTAAAACTCTCTGTTTGCAGGTGACCCACGTGGCGTCTGAGCTGGTGAGGAAGCACATGGGCGGCTTCAGGAAGGAGTTCCAGCGGCTAGGGAATGCTTTCCAGTCCATCAGCCAGGCGTTCACGCTGGACCCACCCCACGGCTCCGAAGCCCTCAACAATGCCATCTCCCACACGGGCCGGACCTACGAGAACATCGGGGAGATGTTCGCCGAGCAGCCCAAATACGACCTCTTCCACATGCTGGACAAACTGTCGCTCTACCAAGGCCTACTGGCCAACTTCCCCGACATCATCCATCTACAGAAAGGTAAGGTGGAGTGTGTGCAAATGATATTGGTTTATTTATGATATTATGAATTCAGAAAAACTGTTGGATTTTGAAGAATTCACTGTAAGGGACAATAGAACACGCCCAGTCCGATCATACCGATACTCTGTGGTCTTCTCAGCTGGAATGGAGTTGCGTAACATCCAGTGCTTCCTGTTGTTAAAAAACCCAGTGAAGGGAGGAGAGGGGTAGGAGGAACGGGAGGGGGGGTTAGATGGGAGAAAGCGCTCTCCCTCAATGTCATCGGCATGGGAACACGGTCCCCGGCCAAAAAAGACTCAAGCGGGAGGAGAGATAAATCTTTATTTATTTGTCTTTTTTTCCTCTCCGATCCGTGAAGGATTGAGATGCCAGACTGAGTTGCTAGATTCTTGCGACATTTCCAAGTAGGACTAGGATGTCAGGGCTGGGAAATAACTGTGTGAATGCTCCAGAATAAGGCTTCTGCGTGTAAATGTAGACCTGCTCAAATTAACGAAACATCCGGGATGGGGGGTGCCCACTTGAAAACCCTGATGACATGTTCGCTCACAACCCAAATCCAATCTAAACATTGGGTTTTTGAAGTGTCCATCTTGGAGTATGGCAAAATGAATATTATAACATCGTATCTTGTGTATTTTAAAATGCCTTGGAAGTTACTTTAAGTAGTGGCTGACTGTACGTACAAATGCTCCATATCAAATCACATACAGATATGGAAGGTTGTAGTTTCAAAACATCCAGATTGAATCTTAGCCCTGCGGGGATTCACTCCGTAAGTATGTCTGTGTAGCTACATAGACGGTGCGGCCTATAAAACCAATGTTGGCATACTTTTTACATGTGGTTTAGGCCTGCGCTTTCCGCTACGCTGTGTGACTCTCTATTGTTTGCACAGTCATGTGGGTTTGCTGTCTCAGACGGTGAGGGTAGACTCTGAAAGCATTGTAACTCGCAGTGCAGGAATGTTTAACTGCTTCTCTCGCCAGCTCAATCTGCCCAGTCAGGACTTTGTAGCGCCGTGTCTCTTCCTTTGCAAAAGCAGACATGCTTTTCCAGATGGCAACGCGTACTTTGTTAAATGTGACATTAGCCGTCACGTACTCTCATACCTTACGGTTCATAAATAAGTGGTTTGCAACAGAAAAAACTTGCACTTTACAAAAAGATGTTAATGTTACCATGACTACACTAGAACAGTTTTTGTGTTAATAGGCAGATGTTTAACATCTGGTTTCTTGTCCACTAACTCATGTTTATATTTAATTGATGACAACTCATGATAACCTGTTATTGGTATTATGGTAGTAATATTTTCTTTTGATTTGTCATCATTTAACATTATCTTCTAATCTGACTGATGTTTGTAGTCCATGTTGTAATCTTGTCTATCTAGATCATGGCCTGCGGTGTCTTGTTGGCTAGGACTGGGATTTCACTGGGGGTTTCACCAGTGATGGTCTTCTGTTACAAAGACGGTCTGCTACTTCAGCAGTTAGTTAACTAGAGCACTTACAATGCTCCAGTGATTGACCTAGTTATCAGTATCTTACATCCCCAGATGCTGTGGAGTCTGTGTTAATATCCAGTCTGCATGCATTCCTCTGTGGAGGAAATGGCTGGCAGGTCTGTGCTGTGATCAGAATCAGACCATTTTGACTAATATCCAGTCTACATACATTCCTCTGTGAAAGATATGGCTAGCAGGTCTGTGCTGTGATCAGAGTCAGACCATTTTGGTTCCTGCTACTCTGGTTTTTATCAGCCGCTGACTTGATAAGGTTGTATTGTGGACGTGAGGGAAGTAGTCAGCAGACCTGTATAGCAAGAGAGGGTGTCGGCTCGCCAACATTCGCTCACATCAGGTGAGGTGATGTCACGGTCCCGTTCGCTCACTGGACGTCACAAAAAGGGGAAGAAACACACACACACACACACACACACACACACACACACACGAGTGAAGAAGTGCAAGGGATTTGTTTACACCCAGTTATCCAAAACAAGTCCAACCGACAACGTTGGTGATGTTTGGAAATGTTTGGTGGAGTGAGAACTTAGCATGGCATAGGGTGAAACAAAGACCCAACCACCAACCATCACAGCCCAAAGAAAGCAACTTTAACAGGTGGTGGAGCGAGACCTATAGGAGCCATCTTAAATAGAGCGGGAAAACGGCCATCCCAGGTGCTCCACGTCTCCTTGACGACCCTCCCACTGCCTGTCAGTCACCTGTGGAAAATGCATAGGACTGCAAGACCGGAACAAAACAAGGTGGAAGCTGTCAGAGTGAAGGAGTGAGGGAGTGAGAGAGGGTGGGAGGGAGGGAGAGTTGAGGAAGAGGACAGACTGTTGCCACCAGAAAGAACCACGTTTCTTTCCTTAGTTTTAAATGAGGGTATTGTTGAATGCTGCTCTCTAACAGCTGGTGTTGTTGTTGCTAATCGAATTGAGTGAAACAATCCATGTATACAAAAGCAACAAAACTAATATAGTTTTCTGAAATCATTGATATTTGCATATAGGAATATTTTTTACATTAAAAGCATAAGTACTTGTTATTACAATAACACCAATAAGCACACACTTTAAATACAATTTATTTAGTCCAGTCTTAAAATGTATTATCCAATAAATAAACTATCCAGTCTTTGATGTGAAAAAAATGTCTCTGTAACTTTTAGGAAGATGTTTCTTGATTGGCTCTTTAATTGCCATCTCATCAGCCTACCAGAGTTCCGCCAAAGCTACTGGCTTTGTGTTGGAGTACTTTCTAAGCAGTGTGTTAGAGAGCAGGTTCCTCTCCTGTGATCCTCCCTGTTGGAGAGGGAGCTGACCTGGATGTGACTGGGGATCCACTCAACCAGACCCAGCTGTAGAAACAACAGTCAAACGGACCTAGGTCCTCTCCACTCCTCTCCTCTCCTCTCCTCTCCTCTGACCACAGTCTGAGCTGACCACCAGCTCAACGTTAGCTAAATGTTACAGAGGTGTGATCTCCGGGAATCTGTCTGCCTCCAGAGCAGGCTTTGGCGCTGGGTGTGGTGTGACCGACATATGGCATTGATAAAGCAGGGCTGAGTAGCAGAGGCCTGAACAATCGGGATATAAATTACATCCCTCCCCCAGATTTAGTTTTAGTTTTTGTCCACTTTCTTCAATTGTTCTAGTTTTGATCCTTTTTAGATGTACGTTCTGCTTTTTTAAATTTCTCTCTCACCCAGTCTCTCACCCTCATCTCTCCATCTCTCTTTCTCCCCACCTCCCCCTCTTTTTTCCTTTCTGTGTCTCTGAGGACAGTGTTATCTGACTTGTCCGTCTGGCCGGTGGGTTTTGATTCGAGAAAGAACAGCTGGTCTGAAACCAATAACTCTGGCCATCAAAGGCTTTGAGCTGGTGCCAAAATGAGCACAGACCTTATGCACAGAGACAGTGCTGCTGGTTCCACAGAGATTTATCACACGGCAGGTCACTGTGGTTGCTTTAAAAAAATAAGGTGTTTCAATGAACCAAGGCTTCCTTTTAGAGCACTTGCATGGTATGATCCATCATGTGACATGGTGTTGTATGACTAACCCGAGTGTTGAATGTTTGATTAGTGAATAGCACTGCGATTGACCGCGATTGGCCACGGCGTCAGGGACAAAAGCTCTCATTGGAAATTTGGACAACTCAGGCTGAGGTGAAGCCAGCCGGTCGAGAGTGACTGCCTGTGACTGCTGTTTGACACTGTCTTTGACTGTGCCTGACTGTGCTGTTTGTGATTGTTTAAGTGTGTGTGTATGGGTGTGTGTTTGTGACTGTGCTGTTTGTGACTGTGTTGCGTGAGACTGGTCAATACCTAGGGGTAGGTTGTTTTACAATCCATATCAATGGATTATAACTCAGAGCAGATGATGTCCCTCCACAGTAACCTGACCTCAGCACACAGAGAGGGAAACAGGGGTCTGTGTCACACACACCCAATGCTGTATCACACCATGGTAACCTGAGACACACCCCAGCGTGCAGAACAATAGAACAGTAACCTAAGCCCCCAGCGTTCAGTCATCATAGCAGGGACTTTGAAGCACTGTAATGTTTGCTCACATTGGCCTCAGGTTATTGTACTTTGTTTTGCCTATTCAGGATGTTAAGAACAAGCAATTAGAATAAAGGTAAAGCTCAGAACTATTCAAATTAACGTACTCTAGTGGCATTTTGTATTGCTGTTTCCAACAGTCGTATCAAACACATACAGGGACTTTTTTTATGTTGTGGTTGCCCTTAGAAACAGGCTAGTTAGCATGGTGTCAGCCT
>JAVQIZ010067189.1:0-10336 GCA_036023535.2 Galaxias brevipinnis
CCCCCCCCCCGCCCCCCCCCCCCCCCCCCCCCCCCCCCCCCCCCCACTCGTATACATAGATAAGGTAACACTCGTAGTAAAATAAATTACATTGCCTGTTCAATGCTCGTTCAGATTCTACCCCTGTTGTGTTCACCTTAATCCAATATCAATTATTCCTACATTTAACGCAGTTGCAAACATGTTGTGTCTGTTTTTGTATTGGCTGCATGTTTTTGTTGTATAATGGGGACGTCTAAGGCAAATACGCTTGCTATAGGATCTCCCCTTGTAAGTTGTATAACATTGGATAATTTGACTCCAATATTTTCAACCATTTTGTCGACAATGATAAAGTTATCATAAAAAGTATTATTTTAAAGCATAACATTCCCGTTGCCATGTTTTTCGCTCTTCAGACAGACAGTCTACAATTGATTGACGTGTACGCGTGCACTTGGGGACGATGCGTCGCGATGCATCTGTAAATCGGCGAAAAGGTGCGACCCCGAGGCATCGTCCTCCCTTGGCCGGCCCGTCTAGTTCCACACCGAGGTCTCCGCGGCGGAGTGGACCATCAGGTAGATTGAGGAGGTGTACTCTTTCAACGGGTGCCGCTATTTTATAAATATATTACGATATTCCTGACCCTTGACCTTGTCAGGAAGGTGGTTGATAGCAACTGGCCCAAGTTTAAGTTTCTCTGAGTGGGGTTTAATAATTGGTTGATAATTTGGTTGTGTTACCTTAATAACCTATTAACCTTTTGCCTTACTACAGCATGGATGAAAGCTAGCAAAAGACAGTTTCATTGAATCATTCCATATGACCCAAGTTCTGAATCTTGATTCCGAAAAAAATATGTAGTTGGAACACTGTTGATTTAACATTTATTCACTCACACACCCTGGTAGGTCCATTAGACCTTTGTTTATTGTTTCCATAGTAACATCCAACATGTCTCTTTGTTATGTCGGCAGTATTAAGCCCCTCCTCCGCACAGAGGAAAAAAAGGAAGTTCCGTCCAGGAACCAGAGCCCTGATGGAGATCAGGAAGTACCAGAAGAGCCACGACCTTCTCCTTCGTAAAGGGCCCTTTGCCAGGCTGGTATGTAGCCATTCAGGGGAAAGCTGTACAGTCAATCAATGGGTAGACTTTATTATGAACTAAACTAAATCCAAATACCTTCAGGAACTAAATTTAGGACCTCTTTCTTCATCATACAATATTTTCAATAATCTGAATTACAATGTGTGTGTGTGTGTGTGTGTGTCAGAAACATATAGTAGATTGTTATTATATCCAGGGTTTTCCATGCATAGTAAAAAGCCTGGACGGGAAAAAAAAAATATATAATACATATAGATACATTTTCTTAGTGGAGTGTTGGAAGTTAAAAACTATATATGTTTGTGGTTTTAAGCCTCAATGTCTTAACTGCCCACTATAGTTTGTTTTTTTACTTGAAATTGAGCATCTTAAGTGCACTTTTTATTAACTTTTAAAAGCTGTTTCTGATAGTTGTTAAAACTTGTGTGTGTGTGTGTGTGTGTGTGTGTGTGTGTGTGCGGTGCGGTGCTGTGCTGTGCTGTCCACAGGTCCGAGAGGTGTGTCAGATGTTTTCCAGAGACCAGTTGAGGTGGCAGGTCTACGCTCTCCTCGCTCTACAGGAGGTGAAAACACCTCGTCTTAATTTCCAGTCCAGAGAAGTCTATTGTACAATTTAAAACATGCTTTAGCTAGCCTACTACATAGTCCACAAACAGCGACTATACCATTTCAAAGATTGTAATGCTTGCTTTGTAGCCTCCTATCAGGGGAGAAATCAAGGCATTGTCAGTCCTGCCACTGTGCTTGCAAATTTACATTTGATGTGTCTGACTCATTTAGAAGCTACACACAATATTTCAAGGTTAATCTTTTTTTTATAACTAAATAATAGTTTTGTTTTTTTTATGGGATGCTGTATAAAAATGTTAGCTAAAAATACAATGCTTAAATATTTAAATGAACAGCGGAGTTACACCTAGCACATTTATACATACAAAAACACACACACACACACACACTCCAGTACATCCCAACACTAAGATCACAAACCTAACCTAACTAACAGTTCACATGAAAACATGGCAGTTAAAAAAAAAATTAAAAAAAATGTACACAATTTTTTGTTTCTCAATTTTTCTCTTTAGGCTGCCGAGGCCTTCCTTGTGATGTTGTTCTCCGACGCGTACCTGTGCACCATCCACGCCAAGCGCGTGACCTTGTTTCCCAGAGATGTCCAGCTGGCCAGGAGAATCCGAGGAGTGGAGCACATGTAAAGCCGTAAGCAGTCTTCACCAACGCCAGGGCCAATAGGGAGCAGGAGGAGAACGTGGAGTTTGATGAGGCATGAAGAAGACCTAGAAGCTGAACATTGAATTCCTCCTGAGTTTTTATTCCTCCAGACATTTTTATTTTAGTATCTCTGGTTTTGGAGCAAGTCGTTTTTGGAGGTCATGGACTCACCAGACTGAGTGATAGCCCATCGTACCATAAAGTCATTTCACTCACAACTTCCACAAATCACAAGAATTACACTGATACGCCCAGAGAAAGGCTGCATGGTGTTTTGTTTCTGAGACCATAATCACCATTATGTAATTTGTGACTTTCTATTAAGTAATCTGGCTATAGACTAGTAGATTTCATAGCAAAATCGGTCCCCATCAAGCAGTGACATTCCAGATCAGTTTTGCTTATTTTGAATCAGTTTAAATGTACACAGATTTATTTTTATTTTGGTTAATGGACGTTCTGTCAGGGTAAAAACAAACAACGGAATCTAAGATTTGCGTTGGGGACTTTCAATGCCACTGCAAAGCCAGCCAGCTTTGACAATAGAAAGCCTTTATTGTTTATGAAGCTTTTTATGCATTCCTTCCTTAGTGAATCAATATAATAGTAATGTATTGTATATTTCATGTAAATAATGTTCTTGCTTTTTAAATAAAGAAAGTATTTTTGGGCCTATAGTATCAAAAATATCGCCATAATTATTCAAAGGAATACTTGAAAATAGAATAATGTTAATAGTTACTATTGCATTTAGAGTAATAAAACATATTTGATTTATTTGTGTTATGCACAAATATCACTGGTCTAGATCTAATAATAAATGCAAATGAGTCATCATCAATAACTGGTTAGGACTTGACCAAGGCACATGAAAGAACAATACAAGGAATCTAGGAAAGCCTTTTTAAAATCCACCCTGTCTTTTTTTCCAGCTTTGTCTTGGTCCCTCCTATACAACACACTTAACCAGCTTCTTTCTGTTAGTGTTTTAATTGGTCCCCTGAGAGTAGCTTCCAGCCCAACCTAAGCAAGCAGCCAATCAGATCTGTTGCTACCTGTCCCACGAGGCACCTGGTGGTCTTGTTTACAGGTGTGGGTGGAAGGGTAACACCACCTTGGGACCGGAACCCCTCTGAGCTGGGGGAACGTTTAGCTGACAGACTGCTAAACTGCAGTCGATGCCGGAGTGGAAGCTGGTTAGGAGTGGAGTCCCGCAGCAAGGTGGACCTGAGGATTAATTTATAGAAGAGCGGTTTTTCATTTTTCAACTTTGGGTTACCCTAAACAAATATCTGGCAGGTCATTGTTGTTTTCATTAATGCACGGTTTTGTGTTAAGATATTTTTTACAAGAACATTGAATGAAGAAAGGTTATTCAAATATAATATGCTTTCATAATAGGAGCTTGATTTGTTATTTTCTTGTATGTGAAAGTTTTACTTTCTTTTGTATTTGAAATGTATTGTCAGCACACGTGCAGCAGTGCACTTTGTATTAATAGAGAATCTTTTTAGAATTTTTCACATTGTCATCACGGTGGTTGATCATCACCTTATTCCCGCTTCGTAGGGTACAAGGGCAGTCATGATGACCCCAGAGGACGGATCCCTCGAGGGACTGTTGTGTGTGGGGGTCAAGGGTCACCAGGTGGAGTCGGAGGGGGTGGAGACTTTCACTGAAGGCAGCAGCTTGACCAGCAAGGAGGAGTGGACCACGGCGTCCGATGTAAGTTATAGCCGGGGGGAGAGAAGGTCAACGCCCTGGAGTTATGTGATTCTGCTGCCAAGTTGATTTAAGAAGCACACACATTATAGTAGGTGGGATCACATAATAATTGTAATTAGAACAAAAAATCCAAAGAACAGGTGGATATTTGGATGCAAAAAAAAAGGTAAGGCACGACTATGAAGAATATGTATACATAAATGTGTGATCATTTTGGCAAAATAGTACTATTTAAAATCTTTTCATTTATTTATACAGTTGGGACTGGCATCATCTACCTTCAGCCATTTCTTAAGCTCAGAGATTAATTAATTGACACTTACTTTTTTTGTCTTTTCTCACCTGTGAAGTCCCAGACACGCCTGTCTGTTGACGAACCAATGACATGTGCCGGCTGTGGAGGGCGTGTCTGTGACCGCTTTGTCCTATTGGCCGCCGGCCGGGCGTGGCATGGGGCGTGTCTCCGCTGTAGCCAATGCCATTGCGAGCTGCAGACGCACCTTTCTCTATATTGCCGTGACGGCAGCATCTTCTGCCAGCAGGACTACTGCAGGTTAGTAGTCACATATACACGGATTCATGTAAATGGTGGAACATTTCTTTAGAGGTGTATAGGTTTGAAATGAGATGGGGCAAAATACCTTTTAAAAGACCATGTTAAATTACATAGATGGTAGCGATGACCGTTGTTATTTTCCTCTTATTTCCTGACCAGGCTATTCGGCATTGGACGGTGTGCTCGCTGCTCTCAGCCAATCCCATCGTCCACTATGGTCATGAGGTCAGGTGATCTGACCTTTCACCCTGAGTGCTTCTCCTGCCAGGTCAGTGTTAGGCTCCATCTACTCTTAGTGTAAGCTAAATGGCGGCCTTTAATAAACAATGTAATACTTTACTATTCAAACATGCAGGTGAGAACGGACTGTCTAAACTGGTTGTATATTTCATGACGGCCTGATCTTGCATATTCCTTTGATTTTGTTTACACTAAAGTAATTTTTTTTATCAGTTGAGTTAAGTAATCCTAAATTTGAAATATTAGATTGATGTATTTATGTTAAAATTCGTAATGTTCCATCATATTGTAAAGACATGGATTTTGTATAATATAAAGATGCATTGTGCCCCAAAATCATATTATTAACATAATTTTTCAGACTTCAGCAATTTTCTTAGTATGGATCCTGATTAAGATCCAGCATTTATGTAGACTGTCTAGCTCTCTCAACTGTGTTCAGCAGGAGTGTGATGTCACTCTGATGCCAGGAAACCTGTACTGCATGCAGGGTCAGAGTCTCTACTGTCAATTACATTACCATGACGACAACAGCCTCACTGCCCCGGCCACAAACACTGTGGACTTCAGACACACTCAGAGGGAAGGTAATAGTAATAATAATAATAATAATTCATTTTATTTAGTTTTTAGCGGTTTTCTAGAGACTCAACACGATTTACACAAATTGGTCACCAATTAATACCACAGAACTAACAATGAATGGACCGACAGCTATCAAACACAACACTCAGTCTGAGTGATACCATGGCAGCCAATTTGCGCCAGACTTGCTCAGCCAACATATTACGACAGACTTGCTCACACACATAGGACACACAAACCAACTCCAGTTGAATTGGCAGGGAAAAGGTGTGTTCAGTTCGGTGTGTATGAACTTATAGTGAGGTGTGATGTGTTACAGTGAGGTGAGGTTTGGAAGATGTTTTCAGTTTGGTGTGTGTGAACGTATAGTGAGGTGTGAGGTTTGGAGTGTGTGTCCAGTTTAGCGTGTATGAACGTATAGTGAGGTGTGATGGGTTTCAATGAGGTGAGGTTGTGGAATATTAACTCAAGATTGAGATTTTGGAATCTTAACTCAACTGTATTTGTGTTTTTGATGTTGATGGAAGACACTTGTTTAGTTTAAAGTGATCCCCCTCACTCGTTTGATGTACTATTTTGTTATATTTACTCTCAACCAACTGGTTAGTACAAGATGGTCATTGTTATTATTCAAGTTTTTTTTTCATAAAGTTCACAATATTGAACAAACACACCATAACCATCTGTCCACTCTCACCCTCTAAGGAGAAGGGGAGGAGTCTATCAGTAGCCCTGAGCCACGATTGGACGGACCGTCGCCAGGGGGGCGTGCCCGCAGGCGGACCAAGCGAATCAGGACCTGTTTTCGCAGCGAGCAGTTGAGGACCTTGGAGTCGTATTTTGCACTGAAGCACAATCCCGACGGCAAAGACTGGAGCTGTTTGTCCCACAGGACTGGGCTCCCAAAGAGAGTTCTGCAGGTGAGGTGTCAAGCCGAGGGAGCCAGCTATCGTCGAACACAGGGAGGAGTGTGTGTGTGTGTGTGTGTGTGGTGGGGGGGGGGGGTTAGGCTCCTCAGACTAGCCCTGAACGCAGTGTATTTTTAAACCGATGTTTCACTATACTGATAAACGATAGATTGTACCCTTGTTATTACTGTACTTCCTTAATAAGTTTTACCACGTACACTGAGCAAACAACTGCTTTTGCTCTGGAGGCCATGTAAATTAACCCTCTGAACATAGTCATTCATTATTCCCTGTGCACTTAGTTTACAGTCCTTCCAGCACACTACAAGTGGAAATGTAACTTCTGACTCAGTCTTTCTTTTTGTCTCTGACATTGACTCTCACACACACACGCACACAAACAGGTGTGGTTCCAGAATGCACGAGCAAAGCTCCGACGTTCTATTTCGGCTGACGACTCCCTGAGCAACTCTCCCGCTGCCCTCCCGAGGCCGGACGCCATGGCAACAACCTCCCCATCCCCAGAGATCTCACAGTCCTTCCAAACCAGCACCATCGACCAATTGGAGTTCTCTTTGCTCACTGCCCCTCTCAGTGACCTGCCCCGGAGCCCTGGAGTTGACCAATCACAACGCTGGAAAGACTCATTGTTCCTAGACTTTAGCTCCCAAGGTGCACCAGAATGCATCTCACCTCTGACGGTCTATGACTTTGTGGAGTCTTGTGCAGCAAGAGATGGCGATTCAGACAACTCACTTAAAGCACAGCATTGTTAAACTAGTCACCATAGGTATAGCGCTACACGGAGAGAATTGTTCTCACCAAAGCTAACAAAACAACGTTTGAAAGAGGCCGCTGAAGTTTACTTATTTATTTTATTTTATACTTTATTTTACTTTCTCTTCAGTGTGTTGTGTTAGAACAGGAACCTTACGAAGATGCTCACTGTTGTCAGAGCTTAGGGTTTCATGTGTGCACTGTCACATAGAAATCCATACCAATATGTTTTATACATTTTAATGTTGTTTTACTCCTTAATTTTTACATTCCAGTAATTGTCATTCAGTCGAACGTTATGCAGTGTGTACAAAATGTGTGGCTACTTCATATAGAAAATAGTTATATTTTGCATCTGATTATTATCAAATTACCTATTTGTATTTGTTCCAAGCCGTTAATAAATCTGAGTTGACTAGCATGGCACCCCAAGTGTTCTATTTACATTTTTAAAATACAAAACACAGAATCATTTGACCATATAAAACTGGTTACTGTCAACACTTTACGACCCCAAACATAAGCATGCAAGATGGGAAACATTGTGAAGACAAAATTCTTTGTCTTATAATTGCAGACATTGTCTCTCATCATAAACTGTTGTTCAGATTGAAACGTGCTCTCATTGAGAAAATTTTACAGATTCCAAGCGTTAATACAATTGATCTGGAAACGCTCAATGTACGTTCACTTGCATTGGAACCACAATGGAATTCTTCTTGCTGGGACTTCAGTCCTCTTGGTGAGAAACGCCTTTCATAGACTCAAATGAGACACCTCTCCCATCCTCCCGTCTCCTAATGAATCTGTTGCTTCCTGTAAAAATCACTTCACAATAACGAGGCAGCAATTACGGCACTTCGAGGCCATCGGTGTGGCGAACGGGGTTCCTGTGTCTCTCAGAAAGAAATATGCGGATGCAAGTAATACCCAGTTTGAAATGCGTCAAAGAGCAGCTGGACCAATGAGAGGAGATGGTTTTAGAGTGCCATCAAAACTGACTGGTTTCACCAGAGGTATTTAAGAGAACATATGACTGATGCCTGAAGAGAAGCACTGGAAAACATCACATCAAGGTAAGCAATTTATATGTATTTACTTTACTTTGGCTGAAAATATGTTATACTGGTTAGTGGTTGTGATAATATTAAAATGACAAATAGTGGATTATTATTAGTGATTATATCAAACTCTTGGCTGCAAAGCACCATAATAGTTATGGCTAATGTATGCATTGCTCTTCAAAAAAAATAAAAATTTATCTTTTGACTTGGCTGAATTAATAAATGTTCATGTGTGTTTTTGCTCAGTAAATTAGTGAACTAAATGTTGAGAGTAGTGTGGGATTCTGTTCTGTCTAAGCTTAAACATGACCTTCCGAAACGTATACTTGCCCAATAATTTCCTCACAGATGACGATACCACCATCTCAACCCTGCACCCCACACCCCATACTCGCTCTCCTCTCTCTGGCCTTCCTCCTTTCGATTCCGGGGACATTCACACACCCGCACTTCCCTGCCACCATCCTGTCCACGTTGGAGCACCCCGACTGGGAGGCCACTTTACTCCAGCTCCAGGCTTCTCTGGACGTCCCCAGAGTGGTAGGCCGCCCCTGGGGTCCAGTGCTGGGACTGGGGCCGGGGGACCCACGGCTTGAGATGCTCCGGGTGCTGCTCCTGCCCCAGACGGATGCCATACGGAGGGGCCAGAGAGGGGAGCTGGAGTCCCGGCCGATGGGGCCCTTTCCTGGACACCCCCTAGAGAGCCTACACTACCAGGAGGGAGGGGAGGAGGATGGGGAAGGAGCAGGGAAAAGAAACGAGGCGCTCACCTCCATTGCAGGGGGGCTCCAGGCTTTCAACAGGGAGAAAGGGGGATTTGGGTTCCGCTTTGGACGGAAATGACTGAAGGACTAAGAAGTGTGGAGACTGATTGGGATGGTGCTCGTTGATGCTGGGGGACAAATACAAGGTTTTGAAAAAATGGTAATACAAATGCGGTGTTATTGCCTCAGTTGCAATCCAATTGATGAGACTGAAATGGTAATAAGGTTCTATGGACAAACAGACAAGTGAAGCCTGCTGAGCAGTCAAAATATTGTCCTCATCAATGTAACATCCAAAGTCTATTTAATTCTTGAGGTTTTAATAAAATATAATGAGGGTGTGTGGTTGTTTCCTTGCGTGATTACATTGGTGGTTCATCCTACAAAAAAAAATACTAAAATAATACTTTACAAGAGGTTAGAAGAGGTAAAAACAAATATTAAATCTAAACTTAATAATAATAATAATTTTTCAAACATATTAAAATGAATCTGTAATTATGTCTTGTATCTGCAAGAACCACCGAAATGTATTTTACCTAGCTACATTTTGCGTATGTTATGCCTGATTCGCTGGTTGGCCAGCATAGCAAAAAAAATATTGTCTATCCAACGGCAACGCGGAAATCTGATCGGGTCCAACAATTCAGTACATTTTGTGTTTTTGCGACTGAAAATACCTATTATGTTGAAACTCGAGGTTATACAATATGTATGTCTGTCATGTTTTCTTTTCGTCCGAGTGGAAAGTGGTAAGTTGATGCGTCTATTCAACTGGAATTTAATAGCAGGTGAAAATGAAACTAAAAACTGAACACACTACTTCGGTGAAGTTGGTTTGATATTCGATATTCAGACTTTAATCGTCAATAGCTCTTAGAACTAAAGTCACACAATGATTCCAGTACTATAATCTCATTCAGGGGATGATGCCAAACAGAATACATGTTTTATTTTTCACGATCGATGTCGTTTTAAAACAGCGAAATTTTGAAAGTAATTTTTAATGCACGCTTGGCCCTCCCTTCTCTTGTGTACAGAAGTTACTTTTGTGAAATTAAACTTTACCGATTTTTAAACATTTTTTCACTATATAAAGTGGGATTTATTTTCAATGGCTTCCCTATAATATGGTGTACAAACATGAATTCACTGCTATGCATGCTTGGACATCCCATGACCCATGTACAGGTGTTACTTTAGTCAAATTACACTTAACACATTTTTAAACATGATTTCATCTTAAATGGAAGGGTTAATTTCCAATAGATTCCCTATAATGCGGTGTACAACCATGACATCACTGCTATGCATGCTTGGACCTCCCTTTTCTTGTGCACAGAAGTTACTTTTGTGAAATTAAACTTTACAGATTTTTAAACATTATTTAACTCTAT
>JAVQIZ010067197.1:0-10776 GCA_036023535.2 Galaxias brevipinnis
CATAACATTCAGCCAGTATCCCTAATATAATTTTTTTTACCTTTTGCAACCTAAATATTTCATATAAATTAACCATTGACCTCCATATGTTTGTAATGCCAGTGGGACTGCCGCTGCGCATGATCTCCGAACAGGTTGCCCACTGATGTTTGAATTGTCTTTTCCCCATTTTTCTCTCTGTTCCACTCTGCCAACTGTGCCACAATGTTGGCCATTTCCATTGTTCAGTTATTGCACAGTACCCATGTACAATTGCTCGCCAGTCATTCTCCTGTAATTGTTTTCTCCCGAGTCTCGTCTACCCTTTGGAGGCGTTTGTTGCAGGCTGATACTCAAGGCCATAAAGGAAGGTAGCAGCAATGACCAGCATTGCCCCCAGGAAGAACAAACTAAAAATAAAATAAAAAAAATAATGTTACATATTGGTGTAATCCACAGCTTTTCCTTTTCAACTATCATAACGAAGAAGCGAGGGAACAGAACAACTCCGGGGATCAAGTGCCTTACGCAATCCTCCACTAAATACATCCTGTTCAGCAGGATTTAACACACGTCACAATCCAAGCACACACCTAGCTGTTGCAACTCTTTCTACACATGATGGACAAGTATTACAAAATTTAAAAATGTTCCTAACTTTTAAAAGTGTATGTAGTGGAAGCCTCACATGATTTTGATTCAATCAAAAACAATAATGAAGGATATAGATCACAGCATGAAATAACTACTCATCTAATCAATGTTATTGCAGATTCTGACAATACAGTTGGATAATGGCTTTCCTGCGGTTACAAAGATAACAAAATCTAAAATACTTTTAGTTTGATTTGGAATATGAGCAGGTGTCCGTATTACCTTGTGGGATCAATATCCTGAAGCAAAAAGTAGGAGATGAGTGTTGAGAAGATTATGGACAGTGACGTAGCAAAGCCTTTCAGGATGTTGTCTGCATACTTAATAACCGCAGCGACCACCAGCCCACCCAGGGCCTGAAAAGATACCAATCAACATGCCTGACTTATATTTCATGCAAGTATGAAAGACCGTTTTTACATCTCCCCGCTTTGGGCAAAGAGGGTGAGAGGGTAGATAATGAGCTGTGGCTCTAGGTTTCTGATACATATCTATGTATAATTTAACCATTGTACAGTACCTGTTCCCATTCACTTCAATGGGAATGTGTGTCCAAAGCTTCGACTGGTACCATATGTTTGTAAACTTTCATTTCAATAACTGGCAATAGAATGACCCATAGAATGTCTCACAGAACCAGCCTAAGACTTCATGCATAATATTTTACCAGAATCTGAAACTTTTTTCTCTCAAATACACGTTTCAATTTTTATGTTCAAACAAAGGTTGTAAGAAATAATCCCTCTAGTTGCTGCAGAAAAAGTAGTCTAAAAGACGAAGGCTATACATACACACAGTATATTTATTAAAGGGGTTCTATTATGCTTTTTGGGTTTTTCCCTTTCCTTTAGTATGTTATATAGCTTTTTATGCATGTAAAAGGTCTGTAAAGTTACAAAGGCCATAGTCCACGCCAAAGAGCTACTCTCTCTCACAGAAAATACTGCTCCTGAACTACCTGCAACGCCTCGTTTGTAGTCCAGCGTTTTCTTCCGTAACTTATCTGTGTCACACATTTGAATAATATTTGGCATGCCCTCAACCAGAACCAGTCAGAGCAGAAGACGGGTGGTTTCGCCATGTCCTGAAAATGCTGTTTTGGTAAACTTGGAAGGCAAATTCCTTTTGTTAGACCAGCTGACCAATCAGAGCAAACTGGGCTCGTCGGGAGGGGACGCCTTAAAGAGACAGGATCTAAAATGGAGCGTTTCAGACAGAGGGTGAATAGAGGTGCTGCAGATCTAGGCAGTTTGGATAAAATACATTGTTTATTGAACATTAAAACATGTAAATCTATTCTAGTGGAACTCCTAAATTAAGGTATGAACCTGAAAATTTGCATAATATGGCCCCTTTAAAGTCACTCAACTTCTTTAGTAAGAACCACAATAACGAGGAGCTGATTAAGCTGGACAACACAGTAAACGGTGGACAACATCAATGTTATGAAACAGTAAGAGAGAAAACATACCTGTAGAACCACGACAACGCAGGTGAGAGCGTCATAGCCCTGGAACATGCCATATTTCCTCACTTTCTCTCCATCGATCACAAAAACTCCTATGAGGCCAAATATTAGGCCAAACAAACCTTAAAAAAAAAAAAAAAAATGTACACTGGGACAAATTAATTTGCTTCATTCTCTTAATTAATAGTAGCCTACGTTAACAATTGAATGTGTCACCAACATGAGTCTCAACGCATGGTGAGAGAAAGCACACAATCAATGGGTGTCAATGGGGGTTAGGAATTACATATGGCCCAAATAACATGGCTTCGTTGACTCTTTTGTATTCTGAGGTTACAAGACGTTTGATGGAAAAGTCAACACCGTAGAATATTGAAATTGTTTGCACACTGGGTGTTAGACACTATAGATAGATTATTGCACAATGAAAGACACACACAAGCCTCACCTAGTTGAATGTTACGGACCCATACACTCTGTTTACTCTCCTTGAGAATCTTCTCAAAGTAGACGCCGGCAAAACCGCTAGAGACGCAGGCCACCAGCACAGCCAGCAGTCCTACAAACTGGGAGCCCGCTGACAGGGGCTTCTGCGTGGGGTCCACTGGTGACTCTGTGGGCCACTAAAGACACCCAAACAACACAGCACTAACTCATACTTCCTCTGAATTCTAAACATAGAACACTGAGGTTTGTTTAAATGTAAACAACATTGTAGGTTGTGTCCAAGCTGGATGCTTCTCAAAAGTTTTATTACCGGGTACATATAAGTTTGCTTTCACATTTAAACAAATGAAAATAAAATAAGAACGAAATTCCATCATTGGCCAAGTTTAGCTGAAGCTCTAGGCTCTAGATTAATGCTACAAGCATTTTAGTTGGCAATTTGGATGGTTTTAGTACCTGAACAAGGGCAATGCCAGCCATAAGTACTAGCAATGAGAGCCACTGGTAATGGTTTAACCTCTTGCCCAGCATTGAGACAGAGAACAGCGCTGTGGTCAGAATCTTCAGCTGGTACGTGATCTACAGTCAGCCATATAATTGAATATTAGTCATAACAAGACACAAACACACATACTAAGCACATCTAAGACTGTAGGACACCCAGGACTAATCACTTATGAAAACACCCAACACAAACCCACATACGCACACACATACAAGATCTGTGTACAGAAGTGAGTGAGAGTATACCTGATAGGTGGCAGCATCCAGGTTGGACAGAGCCACATATAAAAGGTTGTTCTGTAGCGTGTAGATCACAGAGGGGATTGCCAGCTTAAGTGTCTCCAAGGGCTTTTTCAGGACATCCTCCTTCAGCACTTGGTTCCACGCCTGCACACTGAAATCTGGTGGGGAAAGAAGAGAAAGTGAAAAAAAATTATCAACCATTAAATATTATTTGTCAGATTTCAGCATATAGTTAATAATAACCAATTATGTCTAACAGTGAAGAAATCATCCACACACTCACTCACTCAGGTCATTGAAGACGAGCACCGCGCAGCTGAGGATCTTGAGCAGCTCAGCTGACACCACAGCTGAAGAGGCTAGATAACGTGGGCCGTCAGCTTTCAGCGTGCGCGAGTAGCGCATGGACAACACCAGTGAAGTGGTCTGCAGCACCAGGATGGCCAGAGAGGCGTACTTTAGCCTAGCAGATGACAACTGGGCAGACATTACCGGTGGTAGAGACCCACTGCGGACCCCTCTCTGGAGCTAAGCAACAAGAGTTGGGGTTCTAGCACCGTCTACAGGATGCAACACACACAGTCGAGATATTAGTCAATGAACTCTAGCATTGTCTTACACACAACAAAGTTTTTAAGATCAATATGGATCTTCCTTAACAGACTAATCTAAGCTATGCTTCAAATTCATTTCATTTGAAATAAAAATGTCACGATATGCCGGAACCCAAGAAAAACGTTTGGCAGGCATTCAAATTGTTACAGGTTAAGCCAGTTTGTCACGGTTGACTGAATTAGAAAAGTTGGGATCAACAACGAAATAAAGGCTTATTACGTTCCATTAAAGGCAACACTTGAGAAGACAACTATGTTCATTGAGGCAACAAAAGACTAGTGCTAGACTTAACAATCCCCAAACAAACAAGTATGAATGAAAAATTACGCTTGTATCATTTCGTACTACATCAGTTTGCGTTAACCTGTCAATTACATTAACTACTGAAATGTTTGTCTAACACAAGTAATTTGATATAATTACACCACACCGTAATCGATGTGTAATCTAAACAACGAGGGCTTTATGGCTAAAATGTAATCAAAGTATTACCTAGAAGATGAATAGTAGACATGGTTGGAGAAATGGTAAGCAGATCGAAAGTGCAATTGAGCAGGCTTATGAGTATGCAATAAATTCAACGTACCGCTGAATTCTGGGGTACCTCTAACTGAGGCATAAACTTCAGTGGAATGTCATAACCAAACTATGAGGTTAAACAAGCTCCGTATTTGCGTTCCTACACTGTACGACTCCATTAGATAAAAAAAACTGATATCCATAAATCCCGCTAGGCTAAATGAGGAGGCACAAAACAATCTGACGGAAATTGTGAGGTGTATTTGCTCCCCTCCGCTAGACTTCTACACACTATCAAGCTATGGGAAAGTAGGACATTAATACAATGACTTATCATGTCTTTCTCAAAGGGTTCTTCGGAGTTTTTGATTGGACTACGAAATAGTCCCCTAGTGTTCGTCACCTTTACACTTTACTTAAGTCCGACTCACTCCCAAATCCCAATCACTGCAAAGGGCGGATAACGTTCCCTACCTTAACCAGCTCAAGAAATGTTGCATCTAAACTGTAAAACTTCACACGAGCCTCCTGGTTCAACAGCCGACTACTCTTTCCCATATCCCTCCCTGCTGGAAATTATTTAGGTGCCGAATGATAGAAGGATATCCTCAGCATCTGCAACCCAGCTGCATTCGGCTGGCTTAATTGGTTACGGGGAAGGGCTTGCTTTGCGGCTGTGGTTATTGGCTCCAGACAGAGTCAGACCAACCCATAAAGAGTAACATGTATGCGATATCTTGGCTTTTTAGGTAATAAGCCACTCCTATTTTTAAACATGCGTCAGCTCCTCCCAACCAGAGGTTTCATTTTGGGGATAAGATAAGATTGATATGATAATTTCAGTGTTTGACTACTTCCTCCCTGAACCCACATGATTGTCAAGGCTGAAAACAAGTGCATACAGATTCTAGAGTGAAAAAAAAAGGATTTTGAGGTTAGAAAGGAAATCTTTTGACCAAGACTACATTTTGTTAAGTACTTATAATATTGCAGATAAAATCATATGATAGATTCCATTGTAGTTCTAAGGCAACATGTGATATTTCTCCCCTGCTAACTTCAAACCATATATGTTAGACCTAATACAGCCAGCTAAACGATGGCTGAAAGGGATGGGGGGTGGGTTGTAACAGTTCTTAAAAAGCAATTCTGGAACCTCACACAAAAAAGTGTTCAATTATCGAACCTCAGACAACAAAATAAATGGTGTTCCTATACAAATTGGAAACCCCAAGTCAACAGCAGTGGGTAAAATGTGCCCTAGCAGTCTCTGGACTTTAAATTGGTGCCATTTGTAGTAATCAAATGTGGGTTCGTATAAAAGTTTGAGAACGCTTCCTAAAATTCAGTGAGATACAGGTGCTGATAATCTGTGAAAGATTCTCGTCACAAGGTTGAACATGAATGAAACACAATGTACGTGCGCATTTCGGGTTATAACAGTGCCCACGCCGGTTTCCATTTCTAAACCACAATCAACTTAATGTAGGGCGTAAGTTCGTTATTCATATGTATCCATGCCCACTTGAGCAATACCTTCGGGTGTGGTAAGTACCGTGATTGTAATTCGGAACTCACATGAACAGTTCTGCGCAAGGAACGTAGTATATGAAACTGCATACGCACTTGTAGGCCAAACTGGGGCATCGGAAGTAACTTATTACTACTGTTCACCTTATTTATAAGAATACATTTCATGACATGCAGTTATTTTTTTTAATAGTTAGAATACGTTTCCCTATTAAACTAGGCCATACTTTTGCCAAACAGATGTCTCCGTTTGTATTACCTATCCTAAACCATTTTTTTGTGTTTTTGTGTGGACTACAGGGAATTGTTTACACTTGGGAAATATTTCGATGGTATCAAATGATATCAAATTCAAAGCGTTCCACTTCCTCGAGTTTTATCCTCCTGCCATTAGCGTCGTAGTGTCTTATTTCTCCAGTTTATGTGCATAAATGCTTGTCAGAGCATGCTCAGGTGCACACATTCTCCCCTCAAGTTTGTTTTTGTAAGTAGAAGTAGAAGTAGCTGTGTGGCAGCCATGATAAGTGCTGTTCAAATTCTCTAAGTGCAAAGGAAAGGTGCTTCAATGCTTGTGGCAACAATATTTAAAGGGGCCCTATTATGCTAATTTTCAGGTTTACCTTTATTTAGGAGTTCTACTAGAATAGGTTTGCGCGTTTTAATGTTCAATAAACAATGTATTTTTCCCAAACTGCCTGGATCTGCAGCACCTCTATTCACCCTGTCTGAAATGCTTCGTTTTAGCTCCTGTCTCTTTAAGGCCCTCCCTCCCAACGAGCCCTGTCTGCTCTGATTGGTTAGCTGGCCAAACAAAGGGAATTTTCCTTCGCACTGATTAAAACAGCGTTTTCATGTCATGGCGAAACCCCTATCCAAACTTCCTGGTCTCCGCTCTGACTGACTCTGTTTGAAGGCATGCCAAACTAGCTGCTAGGTGGACATTATGAATTGTGTGACTTAGTGACATAGATAAGTTACGTAAGAAAACACCAGACTACAAATAAGGCATTTAAGGCACTTCAAGAGCGGTGTTTTCTGTGAGAGAGAGTGGCTCCCTTTGGCGTATACTATGGGCTTTGTAACGTTTCAGACCTTTTACATGCACAAAAAGCTATTTAACATACTAAAGGAAAGGGGAAAACCCAGAAAGCATAATAGGGCCTGTAGGGGTCACCAATATCACCTCTTACAAGTAAGCTACACATAGCAGCTTTAAAGTAAATGTCTTAATTTTTTTTGAGTGCATAATAGCTGCCAATCCCGGCTTTGTTTGTTGGAGCTCCTTCTGTTACTGAGATGTGAAAATGCCAAGGGGAATCCATTTCTTTATTAAAATGATGTATTTATTATTATTCATACAGGAGGATATAAACTATCCTTAAGAGAGACCTGTGGCCAATAAAACCTTGGTTATTATCCCTCTCCGTCAGATTCACCGAAGTATCTTTATTATCGTCGCAATTAACGCATTTATTACTAACTAGCTTTACTGGGCCGGCTGTTCAGGTGGAGGGTGTGGGTGTGGAGGGGTCACCGTGGAGGTGTTGTCAGTCCGTCCAGCAGGCGGCCCGATGCAGAGAGCCTGGTGACAGGAGAGAGGCAGGTGAAAGTGCCTCAGGCTCTGTTCTGGTTTAACAGGTGTTCTCAGGGCAGTCCTCAGGGAGGGTCTCTGTGATCTGTCACTGGCATTTACAAAGACACACACACACACACACACCCACGCTTACAGAGAGAGAGAGAGAGAGAGCGACCACAAAGAAAACACACACACACACACAAACCCACACACAGAGTGAGAAAGAGGCCACACAAAGAACACACACACATGCATGTTCTCTGGGAGACACAGCACAAAGAACACACACACACACACACAATGGACACACATACACACAAAACACACACACGCTCTCATAGAGAGAATACACACACACCAAAGACAGTCAACACACACCATGCACAAACACACACAAATACAAACAATGGCACACAATTACACACACATGCACAAAGATACACAAACTCAAACAATACACGCAGTCATAGGCACACATACACACACACACACACACACACATACACACCATTTTCTCCTCTTTCCCCATCTCTTTGTGTGTTGTTTGTCTCAAGGCTGTGCCCACCCCGCTAACAAATGGGTTGTGTGTGTCTGTGTGTGTGTGTGTGTGTGTTAGTGAGTGTGTCTGGGCAAAAGCCTTTAGTCTCAGTCTGTCCTCTACAGCTGAGCTCCCTCCCTTCAGAACACTCACAGAGATGCACAACTATGCCTTCATTTGGGCATACTTACAGTGATCCAATTGTTCCTGAAATGACTCCTTCAAATTACATTGTATTAAAATAGTTCAAGTAAAGCACCTTATGTTGTCTGCCATTAGCTGTACAATTTCCACTTTAATTTGCAGAAAGACATTTTGTTGAATTTAGTAAAACATAGAACTAGTTTTGTAATACCTAAAGGTGGAAATATTATAGATGTCTAGTAAAAATGTTTAGGTTCTACAGGGTATAAGCTTTATTGCAAAGCTCTGTGTACAGTTGGAGTGGCTTGCTTGGTACACAGCACGGTCCATTTGAAATAGCCTCTAAAACCCCTGTCCGTGGATCAATCAACGCTCCTTGCCAGATCATACAGTTGGCATACAACATAGAGGGCTTTATTGTGTGACAAGATATTGACCGAACATAAGACGTGATGTCATCTCCTTCTCTTTCTCCTTATGTCTGCATCCATCAACCAATCCAACCTCCTTCCGCCTCACATTCACACTGACAGGCTTATGCATTGATCTTCACCACCACCAATGTTTGCGCAAACATGCTGTCTTACATACACACACACACACACATGCACACACACACACAAAATGGTGTCAGTCACACCATGCATGCTGCACTGACATCATAACCCGCGGTTCATATTGATTTTGACTGTATCTCACATGCGGATAGGATAAGGCCATAAGCTTGGCCTGACTGAAGCACTGTGTGCAGTGCTTGAAGATCAATGCAGAGCACTCTTTTAATTTTTACTGTTCCACGCCTTCGTGGCGACTCCATCTCTGTTTTTATTACAGATGTTTGTCTCCCTCGTTGCCTATGTCAAAAGGAATGCCGGCGATATGCAATGAATTGTGGACCGCCAAGGTCAGCGGCTCCATAAACAAGATCGGACTGGCGATACAGTGAGCAGCAAAACACATGCGCTAGGGGTTGGGTTAGCGGCCTGTTTTACTGCTTGATACCCAGGCTTCATAAACCTCTGTCTGTAAACTCCCCCCACCATCGCTGTGTGCTGCCCGCCAAATTGAATTGACTTTCAATATTTTTTTTGAGGTTTTGGACATGGGAAGGTCACAACCAATGTTTCCTTTTGGAGTGATCATTTTTACTTTGGTTGGCGTTTTCATATCAAATAAAGTTTTAGAAGCACAAGTACAGGCAGCGCAGATAGTAACACTGATAACTCTCACTGGCATAATGTTTAAAAATACCAAACCCTTTTTTTATCTCTCCCTTACAGCCAGAAACGGGTTGATTTTCCCCTGCAGAGAAGTGTTGGAGAAATACTCTAATTGGCATGGTATTATCCAATTACGAGTCCTACTTTAATGGAGTTAATGTGTATACTTTCAGTGCAATCCCTAAACAACACATCTGGTGGTTTATTGATACAAAACTAGTCATTTAATGACTTGGCTGTCTACAGTGTGTACGTATTTATCTTTGTAGATGTTCATTTACAATCCTTAGCAGCTATCAATGTTGAACATCCAGCTACATGAGACCAAACCTATTTCCTATGGGGACATTATTCCTCCCACCTCTGGCCCAGCCGTGGTGTCTGGGATGCTCTGGGGTCCTAATAGGTGTAATGCGCCTGGTCCGCTCCCCCTAACATCAGGATAATGACCTCTAATAGGGAGCTTGTTTGTACATACACTCTACCTGCACATCCCACTGCTCCACTGTGCTTGGGGCTTTGATATGTGCCATTAAAGCCCACAGGATGCTCGCCGAGCGCCTTGCCTCACTTCTCCTCCATTACGGTTCAATGCGCCCTCCGCCCATCAAACGTGAACTTGCACCGTACAGATGCACTATTGAAATGGGGAGACACGTGTAGGAATGGTTAAGGGATGGGGGGATGAATAAATGGAGGGAAGGAAGGAGCAGGAAAGATTGGGAGAGGGATTATGACAAAAGGAAGCATGGAAGGAGAAGAGAAAGGAAGCGTGAGAACCTTTAAAGGTATATTGTGAGGTTCATACCAGAGTGTGCCAGTAGAGGGAATAGCTCCGCTCAGGATTGGATTCATGCATCTGTCTTGTGCTGCCTTTCTTTTGACTCTTCAATCTTTTGTCTCTCTTTCCGTCTGTCTCTGTCTCACCCCTTTCTCTTTTTTTTTCTTTCCGTCCTTCGTTATTTTTTTTGTTCTATCTTTCTTTGTACCTTTTTCGTTTTTTATATTTCCTTCAACCTATATTTTTTTTAGCTTTCTTTGTACCTATATTTATTTTACCCTCTATTCTGTCTACCTTTCTTTCTTTCTTCCTTCCTTCCTTCCTTCCTTCCTTTCTCTCTTTCTCTCTTTCTTTCTACCTTCCTGGTGACTGTGTCGTATATCATATTATTCATTATACCTAATAGCCTATTATTGGTGTATTCACAGTGAGCATCTGCCACTATCGAGGCCCATGTCCACACCCCCCTCCACACACACACACACACACCCCCCCCCCGGCTCTCCTCCACCCCATCCCTCCTCTACATCTCCCCCTCTCTCCTATCCTGTCCCCTTT
>JAVQIZ010067198.1:0-19044 GCA_036023535.2 Galaxias brevipinnis
CCCCCCCCCCCCCCCCCCCCCCCCCCCCCCCCCCCCCCCCCCCCCCCCCCCCCCCCCCCCCCCCCCCCCACAAGGAGGAGAAACCAAGGCTACAAGGAACACAGAGTCAACGAGCCCCACAGACAGGGGCCATAAAGAGCACTGACGTTATGAACAAGAGCCACTCTGTTAGCCTGGTGCGTGTGTGTGTGTTTATGAGCGTGTTGACACGCAGCCTCGTGTCTTCAGGGGGGTAGTCTGAGAGTGCAGTCACGGCACTCCTCATCTACCTCCGTCTGGCACGGAGACACACACACACACACACACTCCTGCACATGGCAATTCACCCCGTCTCCATTCCGTGACCTCGCCTGCTCTGTTGTCTTTCTCGAATTCTCCTTTTTCCTCCCACCTTTTCTCTCCATCCCTTCCTCCCACCTTAAGCCATCCCTCCTGTCTTTGAGTTGACAGGTGAGCCAGGTCGCCTCTGTCTCTCTCTTTCCTCTTCAGGGTCTCCTCCGTGTCTCTCACCCGGCTTAGCCACGCCTTAGTTTAGCTCTCTTTCTCTCCATATCCTCTCCGTCCATCCTTCCATGTGCCCCTTCCTCGCCCAGGCAGGCAGATCTGTGGGGGCCCTGTCTCCCTGGCTTCGTGCGAGGCTGCAGAGAGTGTCAGAGGTGCTGTCGGACCAGGAGGTCTTATCGCCGACCATCTCCAATACTTCATCAGACTCATTCTGGTATCTCCTGGTATCTTTATCCCTCTCGCTCTGTCTCGGCCTTCCCCCCCAAATTTGGTTTTCTATCGCCGTGCATATCCTGTTGCTGCCCCCCCCCCCTCCCCCCCCTCTTCTCTCTCCATCTCTTTCCACCTCTCCCTCTCTTGCCATCTTATTCAAAACCACGCTCCCGTCTTCCTGCTCTGTGATTGTATTGATCTTTGTGTCGACGGGCGCGCGCGTGTGTGTGTGTGTGTGTGTGTGTGTGTGTGTGTCCGGTGGTGGATGGATCGTTAAGCGAGAGAGATAATGGGCTCTTTGATCGTGACCTTGCGATATTTCCTCAACCCTCTCTGTTGCTAAGAGACCGTGGCAATGTCAAGGCGACTCTGTTGTTGATTGTGGATGAATAGCTGATTTAGTTTGCGGGGGCACGCACTCTCTCCTTCCCTCACATATACACACACACACACACACTCACACAGACACACACAGACACACACAGACACACACGGTAAGGATGTTCGCGCTTCTGTCCTCTCGGCTTGATGTTAATTGCACTCAGCTGGAGGTTGCCAGCACATTTGTGAACTACGGGGATAATGGACACACATACACACACACACACACACTACCTTATTAGGCAGGGTTGGAGGATTTCCGGCCTTTGCCTTTTGGAATGGATCAGTGCATCAGTGCTGTCGGTTTATAGTATCCTTTGATTTCCTGCCCCTCTCTCTCTCTCTTTCTCTCTCTCTCTCTCTCTCTCTCTCTCTCTCTCTGACTGTCTTTCTCTCTTTCTATTTTCCGCATCGCGCTCTCCCTCTTTCTCGTTTGTTCCGTTTCTGGCTCGCACTATGGCTCTCTGTCTCTCTCTATCTCTGTCCATCGTTCTCTTTTCCTGCTCTCCCGCTCTCTCTTTTCTGCTCCATTGCTCCGTTGCAGAAACAATCGGGGTGGACAACCCTGAAAGGTCACTCTGTCTGGGGGAAAGGACATGACAGATTGCCCTTTGCCCTTAACCCTTTCACCACTAGCCCTGGGGTCAGGGCATTACACACGCCAGCCGGGCGAAAGGGGGGGTGTGTGTCTAGTCGGTGTAGACCTGGGTTGGGTCAGAGGATTGGAAAACCTATTGGTGGCTGATTCACCAGAACACTGGAGTGTGTAAGAGGAGCCAGGGAAAGAGGTTCACAGTGCATCAATGACACACTCACACACACACACACACACACATTTTAGGAGACATGCACAACATAATTAATTATAAACAAGGGAACACTGACTCTGTTACATACTATGTTCATGTGTGTGTGTGTGTGTGTGTGTGTGTGTGTGTGTGTGTGTGTGTGTTTGTGTGATTGTTTGTGTGTGTGAGGCTGTTCCACATCTATGTTGTCAAGAGGCGTGCCTGGTTCCAATGTCCTGTGATGCAGCAGACGTGTGTTGGCTTGGGGAGGTGGTGTGTGGCTTGGAGGAGATCAGAGAGGGGGTAGGGGCTTTGCTGAGGCGTGGGATGTACATTTAACACCCCTGTCATCCAGCTCTGTCTCTACTGCCTTCCTGTAGATTCACAGCACCAGCTAATGTAAAACACATTCACTAACACACGCGGCAGATTATACCCATGCGTGCAGACACACACACACACACACACACACACACACACTAAGAAACATATTTATCTTCGCGCGCAGGCAGAGGGATATACAAACCGATGCAGTTTGCACACATATGCACCCTAACACATATGCACATGGTGTGACACACACACACACGCAGTGCAACGTCTCCATCATCAAGGGTTTTCCCTTATTAAACAGGCAGGGCGCAGATGTGGCCATGCAGAGGGGGAGCAGAGGGTGGACGCCGCATGGCTGCACATGCTGACAGACAGACACAGGACAGGCCCGCCCAACGCACGCCCTCGCGCGCACTTTTCCACACCAACACTCCAAGAGCCCCCCCCCCCCGAAAAAAAAGTTTTCACTTTAATCTTCCCCTCGCTCTTTGGTGCTCTCTATAACTTTCCCAAGCTCCGCAACACACACACATACAATCCCCCACATACCTCAGTCCCAAACACACACACACCCTTTTTTACATGCTTCAGATGGCTTTGCTGCGGTCTCCTGCTGTTCTGCTGTCTGTCCTGTAGAGGCCGCTGTCCTCTTTGACCCGCACATGCACCGCTCTCCACTGAAGCACCACGTGTCTGCCGTGAGAGCACCGCGCTCATCCTGGCAGAGTGGCACGCTGTCCCTGAGGACAGCTCAGAGTCCTGGGTTGAACCCTCTGCTCTCTCCCCTCCAGCCCAGCGTGTCACCCCCTAGTCTAGCTCTCTGTCTGTTGGCCCTCCATTGCTCCACGGCCTCCGGTGTGTGTCCTCCCTGTTGGCTGGGCTGCCTCTCTACTCTGGATTGCGGCACCCAGTAGAATCAATAATGTCCATTACGATTGTGTTTCAAGGACGTTCTTGCCGACTTCCACGTTTATTTCATTTTATTAATAAATTGTTGATATTGTTCTACCCAGGAATCCAAATCTTTCAAGGAACCCAGTAAACCCAACTTTCATTACGCATTTGTTCAAAGTGTTTATTGAATGAGACCGCAGAAATGATTTCATTCCGGAAGCAGTGCTCTGTGTAGTTCTTTTGTTGGCTTGGATCTTTTGGAACGTACGTTTAGACGATGGTTCTGGTCCCAGGTCCTTCGTGTTCTGAGGGAACGCTCTCGGGGTCTTGTCGACCCGGCCTGCTCAGAACACACCGTGCAGGAGAGGAATTAGAACGCTCTCTCTCTCACTGACATTTGATTCATCGCAACAGCTCTTTACCATGTTGGAGTGTTCCTATCACGGCTGAGTGGTCTTAGAGCCAGAGAAATAATTCTCTGTTCCCGTTCTTATTGTTATCCCAGACAGACAAGTTGAGATAAGTGTGTAAAGATCAAATTACCAATTGTGTGGTGTATTTTGGACGTCAATTCTTTTCTTTTCCTTTATTCTTTTTTTCTCATTTCTTATTTTTCACACTCTTTTACTCCATCTCTCACCCTCTCCTCCCTACAGGTAGTGCTACTGCAGGAGACAGTGAGGAGGGAGTGCGAGGAGCGAGGGGAGCTTACTGCTGCTCTAACCCAGGCTCGAGAGCACCTTCTGGGGCTTCAAACCTCAGCTTCCCCCCTGTGTGCCTCTGGACCCCAACAGCATCCCCAGAACCAGCACGCACACAGAGGAACGGAGCATCACAGCCCCCAGGATCACACACGCACCCCCCTCACCCGCTCACTCACCCCGAGGCACACCCTCCGGCCCTCCCCGCCCTACTCCGAGCAAGGGGGAGGCCGGGGGAGGGACAGGAGGAGTGTGGCGTCGTGGCACGGTAGCGGGGGAGGAGGGGGAGAGAGGGCGGGAGGGGGAATGCTGCCCAAACTGACAGGTGCTGGGGGTGAGGTCCAACGCAGTGTCCGCTTAGTGATGGGGCGAAAGGAGAGGCTGTGAAACAAAGCACACACACACACACAAAAATTTCATTTTTGCCCACATTAAATCACCAGACAGTAGGGCCACAGTACAAACTCCTACCACGGACGCGTGCTACCACGCGCATTCACATGGAGAAATGGTGTGCTTTTAAACATGAGGGGAGGGCAAGGGACCAAGAAGGGCTTCCACCCTGTCCATCTGGACGGACACAATGAGTGAAGTCACTTCACCCGGCAGACACGGCTACTTAGTTTTGGTTCACACGCACGGCCGGCTCATTCCCCTGGCGCACGCCTGCCCCCACTGGCCCACAGACAGCACTTGTTTTCTCATACACTCTCAAACGCCCTCGCTCAGTGTCAGTGGCACGCTCAGGGTTGCTCTCTTGCTCTCTCTTTCTCACGGACCCACACGCGCACGCACACACACACACACGCACACACACACATTTATCAGGAAGGCAGGCGATAGGGAACCTGACAACACAACATCGCCTGCCACCCGCAGACACAAACAAAGACCTAGCAACCACTCCCACTAACGCAAACACATCAAAGGAGCACGCACACACACACACACACACACACACACACACACACATACAGACACACAGACTTTGTGCAGAACCCTTTTATCCCTCTTCAGGTCTCGCGTGTTTCTGACATCATTCACTCTATGTACAGTCTTTCCGTCCCTGCCCTTATCCCTTCCTGCGTTTGGGAAAGCTTTGTGGGAGAAAGTGTGCATGGCACGGAACTCATTTCCGTGCTTTACTGCCACACATGGAAAGCTTTTGGTTTGACCTCTTTCTCTGTAACGCAAACACTACAAAAAGTTGTAAATGCCCTTCAGCTGAATCCAAATGCACTTACGAAGATGTTTTTGCAACAATACTCATATTTTGTTTACAATATTACATGTGAAACACATTTACCGAGATGGAAACGATGTTAACAATAATGATGAGCTGTTATCTTCTATTAAACTCTCTTTCTATAGTTGCTTTGTCCACATTCATCCTCTGATTTTATAACGTTTACTGTCAAGCCTGTTTTAAATTGGTTTGATGGTCTGAATGTTTTCTTTAATTTTTAAGGTTATTGCAAAAGTACTTAAGTAGTGGTGTGTGTGCGTGCGTGCGTGCGTGCGTGCGTGCGTGCGTACGTGCGTGCAATATACACACTCTTCTTCCAGATGCACTCCTGACCTTTCACCTTTCCTTTCATCCGCTCAGCAGCCGCCGCCTCACTTCCTGCCACCGTGACCTGCTCTTCCTCCTTGGTGGGCTGTGATGAATGCCAGGTCTTTCAACACCAGCCAGAGAATACGGATAGCGTACTCTGACCTGTCTGTCTCTCCTTATCTCTCCCTCCCTCCCTCCCTCCCTCCCTCTCTTTTATCTAACCAGGTCCTTCGCTTTTTTTTATTCCGCACACACTTGTTTGTTCATGCCCTTTCTTTTTTTCTTTTCAATCCTTTCCCAAGTGGCCCTGCCTCTGTTTTTGTATGTGTGTGAATGCGCCAGAGGGAGTGTGGTACTTAAAGACATCTAACCAGAACTTACCAGGGTTTTGCTGTGCATGGAGGGTATATGTTTCAGTGCACTCTCAACATCATGTAAAATGAGTCACGACCGTTTAACAAAACAGCCGCCTACACGCACACACACACACACACACACACACACACACACACACATGCAAATATGCTAAGGGAACTGAAAGGTAATTATAATAGCTGAGCAGGCAAGCACACGTGTCTCAGGGGAATCTGTGTGCAGAGACATTCACCAGGGAGTGGTGTGCGCTTATGTGTACAGTAGAGCTAACCTCTCGTTCGTCATAGGGCGTCCCTAACCCCCCTCTCGCCTATGTTTTTATGGCCATTCCAGAAGGCTCCGGTCCCATTAGCTCTCCCACACCCACAATTACCGTTACTCTGGCAACCAGTGAGAAAAGAATGCTCAGTATTCTAGTCGCTACGACGAAGGCATAAGCAGGCGGTTGAGATGGCTGGGGGGGGGGTGTTAGGTGTGGGTGTTTGTTCATGACAAAAGGTACAATGCAATCTCAGTGCTCTCCCTTATGGCCCTTTAGTGGCCATATTTATTTACTTTATTTTTTACATGCTGTCATGTTGAAATAAACTGAAATAAATAAAACAGATTAGCCTAGTGAATTGAACTTCCTGTGAAATAGACAATTCAATACATTCACACCTCTCAGATTTTTTTAAAGACAGTCTAATTTGTGACTACCTTGTGCTTCCAAAACACAACCCAAGACGGATATTTGGAAAGCACGGTCTAAATAAAAGTAAGTGGCGTTATATATTCTTGCTATGAGTGATTCACCCTCAATCTACAAAAAGTGTGTTCATCAGCGATGCCGAGGGGCCCCACATTACTGTTTGTTTTACTTTATTATTTCTGCATAGAATAATTGACGTGTTGATGATCCCCCGCCATAGAACCTCAACCAACTCGTGAATGCGCTCCCTTGTTCTGTTCATCCAATCCATTCGTACAACAGCTACTCTGTGTGTTAGCTCTATTACAGTGTTATTGGGACCCATGACAATGACGTGTGTGCACACACATAAACGCACCATTTTTTTACCATTTCATAATAATGTGTTAATGCTAACACAATTTATGTCCTTACATAAGTAATAACTCAATAACAAACACAAGATTTTTGTGTCACCCCAAAGACAACACAAACTCAGCACTACAACTTCAGTGTCACTGTTACAAAGCTGTTATGTGAGTTTGTGTTGTTTTTGGGGTGTTACAAAGCACTTTTGAAACATTTATTGTGAGATAAATAAAAATGTATTATTATTATTATTATTATTATTACTGTAGAGAGTTCTCACAAACCAAACAAATTTGACCCCCCATGACCAACTTCCTCAGCCATCCGTTATTATCACAACAAATTAACGTCTGTGAATCTCTACTGCCCCTATCTGGCTGATGACAAGATCACAAGTGATCACATTTCTGATTGTAATGAAAATCACATGTGTAGCTTGCAGCAGTTTTACTTGAAAAAAATATTTAGGGAATCTGTTTATCAGAATAAACTTGGAATGGGGGCTGCATATAGTATTGATCCAGAAGAATGTCTCATAATTTGTAATAATGGACAAAGATTCATAGGTTTAAGAATTAAAACTTTTGGCTACGTGGTAATAGGCTACTGTTGGCCTCTTACCCGCCTTCTGAAAGTCACATGCCTAGCCATTCATTGACAGCGTTGGACAGAAAACTTGGGAATTGTAATCAGCTACTAAAAATTACATTGCAAAACATTTAATGAGAAATGTAATTACATTGCAAAACATTTAATGAGAAATGTAATTCTTTGGATATTTTTAAAGGTGTTATTGTTAGTATATTATGATATTATTGCGTATTTCTTTTAATCTTCTAGCCTAATGCATTGCACTTAGGCGGCCTCAAACTTGGAAATATTTATCTAAATTTAATGAATTTGTTGTGCCACAAGGTCAGGTTAGTGAATAAGGAGGGCGGAACAGCTTGTGTGCTTGTTTATGTCAACAAAGTAATTTGTCTAATTGTCTAATCGTTTCATTTCAATAGATTAGCTCTGAAAAACAATCACAAAGTAATAATCCGTTCTTGACAGTAACATTACAAGCAACCTGCTAAAGGAGAGGGAATTAGAGGTGAAAAGATTTTGGCCTCGCCCATGGCAAGAGTTTACACATATGCAAAACTTCTCAGATGCTACTGCTATTGTTAGTTGTATATCTGAGGATAATACACTAGTTCTAAAATACATAAATTGCCATGTTATTTTGCATTGTAGGCCTGCATTTCTTATTAGGGCCTACAACAAACTAAATCTCACACATAATGTACGATATTGTTAAACGTCTCACATTTCTACAAATGCCATATCAATGATAGTACAACTCAATTATAATCCCGAAATTCCTATCTAAAATTTCCAGTGTGAATTGCCGTTTTTCCTAGAAAACGGGATAAATTCCACTGGATTTCAAAACAGGGTCGTTTTGGCGGATGGATATATTTAACATACAGAAAACATGGGGACTTTCCAGTAAACAGCGTCACTACCTTTTCTGCTTAATGACTCACTTCCGTGAGATGATTAGGACACTCTAGGACTCAGAGTTCTTCTCGAGTTCTTCGGTGTTCCCTGTCCTGCACGATACGATTATGTGAATCAAGCTCCTGATGAATCCTCTATTTTGTCAATAACACAATGCAATAGAAACAATTTGGTTTATTTTTGGTAACATTTCGATTTTTTGTTCCATAATATTACCATAGAACAATAATTTAACGAAATTGAAGGGAACTATTTGTTGATAAAGATCACGCGGATGTGCATTTAGAATTCAAAATGATGACGTCACCACGTGACACCTCCTCCGCCGTCGTCCGTTGAAGCTGGTTATTTCCACTTCTCGGCCGTGCTATTTTATTTATGTTAAATATGGCCACAGGGTCCATCTCCGCAACACCAAATACAACCGCAAATAACGATGGAATTCTTATTGGTGACAAAGTTTACTCCGAGGTTTACCTTGCTATTGACAATTCTCTCATACCAGAAGAGAGACTCTCGCCAACACCGTCAATGCTCGATGGCCTCGACCTGAACACTGAGACCGACCTTCGAATCCTTGGGTGCGAGTTAATTCAATCGGCTGGAATTCTCCTGCGGTTACCACAGGTTAGACTACTGACATTAAAACGCATTCGATTACACTTATAACTATTTACTGTTGATAGATGGACAGAGCCTATTTTTACATTGTACTTTTCAAAAGGAATGGCAGAGGCTAAGCTAACTGGCTAGTGTAGCGTGCATGAATTAAAATGGCGGATATCTATTGTGTAACACTTCACTAACGTTAGCTGATGCAAGAAAAATGACAGGTGCCAGTACGTCATGATGTAAATTTTCCCCTTTTTAGGTGGCTATGGCTACAGGACAAGTGCTGTTTCATCGGTTTTTCTACTCCAAGTCGTTTGTCAAACACAGTTTTGAGGTAAGCAGGAGGCCCTTGTGTAATCTTCGTGTTGAGTAGCTAGCTAGCGGGTACGTCAAACACTTTAGCTGTCTGGCTAACCAGTTCCAACGTAATGAAAACGTTGTTTTGGGCAGCCATATTGTGTTGTGCTTTACAGTAGCTAAGCTAATGGCTAACTTGATCTCTTGACCCATGGCTGTTTTTGTTTTCTAAAACCAGTTCATAATTCACTTAAACTATGAAATACGTTGTACTTTGCGCAGATTGTTGCCATGGCCTGTGTCAATTTGGCTTCCAAGATAGAGGAAGCTCCACGACGAATAAGAGATGTCATCAACGTTTTTCACCATTTGCGGCAGAGTAAAGGAAAAAGGTAAACATCAACTTTACCTTCCGAAAAGATTTAAACACTGACAAATCTGACATTGCCCAGTTCATTTATTTCACTAACGTTACTGTTTTTCATCTATGCTGTTAACTTGTACGTATTGATGTTTAAGTGCCCTTCTGTTGATCCATGTACTCTAAACCATTTTAAAACTTTTCAGTTTCCTCGTCACTGATCAGTGGTAGTTACAGCAGTAAATACATGGCTGTCCTAACATTTGACCAGATTAGTGAGATTTAGCATAGTTACATTTTAGTTTTGTGAGATATCACAATTTGAATAAAAGACATGGCGCACTTGCTTTATTAGTGTGCCTTTGTCGTTAGCTTTAAAATAGACGTAAAAGATCTGTTCAGTGCCCAAATTTAAATGCTGTGGTATTAACTTGGGTTCTCTTTTCCCTTGCAACCAACTAACAGCGAACCAGCTACATTTACCAAAGCCTGGGTGATGTGGAATGGTACGTAGAGATGAAGCAGTCGGCATGACAACCATGAGCGAGGTGTCGCTTCTTCCCCCTCACCCCCCCCTCCCGAGGGAGACGCCCGTGGTCTGAGTCACTGCGGGGCACTGGGATCGGGGATGACAGGTTGGCCGAAGGTCCTAGGCCCCTGGGGCGCCTTGGGGACTCCTGTGGTGTCTCAGTCTAAGGTTTTGGGTGTCTGCGTGCGGCCCCATGGGTAATGTAGTTGTTCAACTGCTCTACACTGTGTATTTACTACTACAGAGCTACCCGCATTCACCAAATGTCATCCATGGCTCCAACAGAAATATCACACTTATCCTGCCTCAAATGTTTCTAGACTAGGGTCTACCAGTATTTTGTATTTGTTGGCTAGTTTGCATTTTAGTCGATTAGATAAGGAATTAATTGAAGGGTTTAGTTCAAAGTTTAGCATAACATGTTTATGCTTGAGGCATTACAATAGATGGATAACTTTCGATATATTGTTAAGGTGCCAAAGTACAAAGCCTGATTATTGAACACTAATTAATCAATAATTCGAGGCGTGCTTGGTTCAGAACTTTGAGATAGGCCAGTCTAATGTTCAAGTAATGTTTATTTTAATTGTAGAAAAACAAGTTACAGATCTGGTTGGACAATGACTTGCAAAATTGCCGGTCTACTTACTTTACATGACATAAGGCGTGCATTTTGAAAGATACTTTTGATTGTTCTTCACTATGTGCTCTGTGTTAGTGTAGTATTTTAATCTGTCCTAATGGATAATGTAAAGAAGTGTGGCCAACATTTCATTCAACCATACTGTCTAAGAACATTAAGTCTGGCAACGTCTTTATTTTACTTACTTCTGATCTTTCTGTAAAGGCATAATGTTGTTTACGCTGTTGTCTTGGATAGGGTCAGTACAGTCAGAGTGGTATCTATTGGTGCTAATGGCATTAAATTGATTGCAGATTTTTGATTTGCTTTTCCTGCTGATGCATGGAGTTGTTTCAGTTGCTGTCTTTTTGCTCTCCATGCTATTTAACATGTATGTGGTAGTTTGGTAGAACTTTGGTAGGCCAGTTTGTTAGTTAGGTTATGTATTTTTCAATGGACGGTGTGAGGAAAGTGTACCGATGTGTTCTTTGAAGTTGCTGTTGATCTGTGTTGATATTTCTGTTAAAACTGTGAGACATGGTGATTGAGGGGGAGATTGGACAGCAGCACTCAAAAGCTGCCACTGAAATCACAGGAGTCACCAAATCCCCATAAACCTTAAAAGAATACAGTAGGACCTGTTGCTTTTAGTTGGTTGAAAGGGACCAGAGTAAAAAGAGTCGAAGAAAGCAGAAGGGCACTTTCTTTGTCTGACTTTTGTTTTCTTTGAACCATTGGGGAAAACTTTGTTTCATTATTTTACAAACTAGGAGTGCAAGTTCATTGATACTTGATCAGAACTACATAAATACCAAAAACCAAGTCATCAAAGCGGAGCGGCGGGTCCTGAAAGAGCTGGGCTTCTGTGTGCATGTCAAGCATCCCCACAAGGTGAGTTCCTCCAGCACTCCTCACACTGCACCTCACGCATGCCTTTCAACCACATGGACCAGTTCACCATTTTATAGCAGATGGTAGTAAGTGTTATGATTGGGCTCGCTGACGTGACTATCAGGAAGCCACATAACTAGTATCACTTCTCGGAACAGGCCTGTGGTTGAAACAATTTGATGCACACACCTAGGGGGGACCGGTAAGCCGCTCTTTGTTTGGCAGCTGTTATGAAATCTGTAATTCTTGTTGTTCCAGATCATCGTCATGTTCCTTCAAGTCCTGGAATGTGAGAAGAACCAAACGCTGGTCCAGACCGCCTGGTAAGTTCCCCCACCCCCTGGCTACGTCACTATGTCTGATGACCTGCAAGGCTTTTCTGTTGGCCTCCACCCAAACCCCACCCTACATATCATTCCACCTCTTTATTCTCTCATGGATCAAGTTGCTTCTAACTTCCAACCTGTTTTGTGACTGTCTTGTGCCCCTATATGGCTCAGTTTTACAAGTCTTATTGGTTGTAGTGCCAGGGGAACAGCGTTTAACTTTGTCCTTTCTCTCTACTCTTTGATTAAAGGGTAGTCCATGCTGGTAAGTCTCATAAAGAACCTCTGAACTCTGCCTCCTCCAACCACATGACCTCAGGAAGCTCCCCCCATTGGCTGGCTGACCCTCTCCAGACAGCCAATCCAGTGAGAGCTCTGTGCCGAGAATCACTGAAGGGGGCGGGCCGTTCTCAGCTGCCAACATCGTCTTGTTTTCTCTTTGGGGTGTTTCAAAAGGATTTGTATTTTTTTGGTTTGCTTAACAGGTGTTAACTGTTAAATGTTACATACTTTTTTCCAAGTAGCTGTAGATTGCAATTGCATTCAAATTGTTTTTTTTTTTTGGTTTACTTGCATTCAGATTTGAAGTAAACGTAGAGTGCAAATGTTTTCCCCCCAAACCTTAGATCTGGGTACGTCTGTTTTCAATGCAGTAGTGCACTGTTGATGTGTCTCTTGTCCCCAACTGACGTGGTGTTCAGACGTGTGTCTTACAGGCTGCTCCAGCTCAGGACCTGTCTCTCAGCCACCCGGCAGTCTGTCAGTCGATACCTACCCGTATTGGACCCCAAGTCCGGGGCTTATGTACTAAATAGCCATTTAGGAAGGGGGGTGGGGCACTGGTTCTTGTCAAGCCCTCAACGTAGCCTTGACCTGATGGCACCGTTTATGAATGGAAATGCCCCAAGATCTGCACGCACAATTTCCTCCCCTGTGCACTGCTCCTTAGAACAAACATGTTGCGCCCACGTTGTTTTCAATGTGTCAGGTGTGTCTGTTACTCTGCTGCAAAAACCTTACATAGCCAGTACACCATTAGACTGGGATGTTTTCAGAGCAGGGTCACTCTGTGTTCTTTTCTTGCTTTCTGTTGTGTTCTTGTACGACATGGATGTCTTAGACATGGATGTCCTCATCAACTCCACATTAGACAAAGATAGACATTTTCTTTGCATTTTTGCCAGCTCTCTGGCTAAAATCTAATGTCTAGTCATTACTATCGCTGGCATCGTACCCTATTTCTATCAGGACACCTGGGTCCCCCTTCATCTAAATTCACTCATGTCACCTTCACAGTGCTGTAGTAATGACAGCTGGGCAAACACAAGCGTAGCAAGGTTTGAGTGCTTACTTCCATACAATTTTCTATATTCAAAATTGTATTTTCATCAGACTGGTAGTTTTACCGTATGTGGGCTTAAACACATTTGCTTTTCTCACATCACTACTTATCTATAAACAATTTGTTTATACTAATCTTAAAACTAGACATTTGTTTTGTGTCCAGGGGCAACTCTGCCTGATTGCACCCGTCACACTCAGGGTTTTTCAAACCAATGCATAGTTCACTTCAGAATTTCAGAAGTGTTCTGAAATCTGGAGCATCACTTTGCTGCATAGACTTTCCAGAGTTGACCACCCAAAGTAAGAAAAAAGCATTTGGAGGGTGTTCCATTTCCAGCACAGCATGCAATCTTAATTTGTGTGACTGACCCCGTCTGCATGTCACAATGTCTGTATTGTCTGCCAGACCCCACCCAGCCCAGACGTACTCTCGCTGCCCCTATCATTCCACAAGACCCCCAAACTATGCAACCTCTGCTATGAAACATCTGCATGCGTACATTTCTGATGGCGTGTCAATTTTCTTGTATCGGTAGGATTGGGCTAGATCGTGTGCCATGTCAGTGAGCTGTGTTTATAGCACGGTAAGGTTTTTTTGACACGGGGGTCTGCCTCCTGCCTTGAGGTGTATGGCCAGTCTGTTTCCTGTCTTCTGGACCGTACGCCGGACAATGCCAACATGGATGAACCAGAGAGAAAGGAAGGACAATGTTAAACTGCAGTCTGTGTGTTTGTGTGTCTCATTCTCATGTGGGACTTAGTTCAGTGTTGCCACCAACATTGTTTCTGGATGACTATTCACATGAGGATAATGGGCTATTGGTCCCAGCTTAGCACTCTGAACTAGTTAAAATGGTTATAGAAAAGCCACAGACCTGGTGATTGTGCTGGGCTGGGGTCAAACACCTATAGGTCTCCACACCACAGTACTGAGAGGCATCAGTCTGGGCCCCACTGGCCTGGTTCTGAACAGGACTACAGGCCCCGGCCTCTATGGTTCATCTCAGTGCTGTGGTGTTCTCCAGGACCAGGGATGGTGGTTGCACTGCCGAGGTGGAGTTAAGGATGGTGCAGAGAAGATGCTATGTTGTTCCTCTCTGCTTGTGTTTCTGTAGGAACTACATGAACGACAGCTTGAGGACCAACGTGTTTGTGAGGTTCCAGGCTGAGACCATCGCCTGTGCCTGCATTTACCTCGCTGCCCGAGCCCTGCAGGTTGGTACTGGTGCGCCTTGCCCCGTTGTCCTAGTGATGTTTTTTAGCTGTTCACCCTCCCTTTTTGTCTTGGTTTAACACATTTCTTCTAGGGTTTTTTGGGGCCATTTTAGAGAAACATGGAGTAGTGTGCACACAAAGTCAAGGCATGGCAGACGGAGTGTGAGAGATTAACTACTCCATGTTTCCCCTTCAATTGTAATCTCAGTGGTGCCTCTGTCTCGCCCTCTGCCCTTAATACATCTTAGTCAAAGCTCTGACGTGTGCTGGTTCCTCTCTGCCACCAGATGGCGCTGCCGTCCAGACCCCACTGGTACCTGCTGTTTGGAGCCACCGAGGAGGAGATCAAGGACATCTGCCTCACCACCCTCAAGCTGTACACCAGAAAGAAGGTAGGCCCCCTAAATGACACTTTGACCTGTTCTCCCCTCTACCAGTCCTAGTCCCTAAAGCTGAAGCCTTCACAGTAGTCCTTCATCACTGCCAACCTTCTCCAATAAGTCTAATGGTAGGTGTCAGATGTATAAGAGTCTGTTGTATATTGAACTATGTGTATGTGTGTGTGTGTGTGTCCTCCCCAGCCCAACTATGATCACTTGGAGAAGGAGGTGGAGAGGAGGAAGATGTACCTGGCTGAGGCCAAGCTGAAGGCCAAGGGCCTGAACCCTGACGGCACCCCAGCCCTGTCCACGCTGGGAGGGGGCTTCTCTCCAGCCTCCAAGCCCTGTGAGTTCACCATCTTTACCTCATGAAGTTCTCTTCAGTCACCGTAGAAACCTTTCTACTGGACACCTATGTTTTTTGACAAAGATATGTATTTTCATGTTGTTATAAATCAGTCAGAAGGGAATGTGACTGTCTTCTGCCTGTCTGTGTCCCCAGGTTCCCCTGTGGTGAAGACCGAGGAGAAGTCTCCCAATGCCCAGAGCCTGAAGGCCGTGAAGAAGGAGCCTGACTCCCGGGGACAGACTGCCAAGAGCCCGCACAACGGGTAAGGGTCCCACAGACAACACATACGTTAGAAAGAGTAGCTGTTTTTGTTTTGAATGTCATGTTCTCTTCCACACCCTTTGACCAGCCATCCAAATGGTACGGCTTCCATTCCCCCTCAGTTCTTTGTCTTGGTTGCAGGCAGAGAAAGGAAGCAAAGATTGGGAGGAACAGCAGGAGTGGGAGTCGCTCCAACTCTAGGACACGCTCTCGCTCCAGGTCACGCTCCCCTCGCAGACAGTAAGTGCTTCCTAAAGTACCAGCCTGTGTGTAAGTGTACACGCTCTGGCCAAGCCGTGCCTGTTCACTCCACTACCCAACTTCCTTAGTGTTGTCTTGTCATTCAAAGGGAGTGGATCTGTGTCTGACTCTCTTCCCTCTCTCCTCTGGGTTCCGTAGCTACAACAGCAGACGCAGTCGCTCTGGGACCTACAGCTCGCGCTCGCGCTCCCGCTCTCACAGCCGCAGCGCCTCGCCACGCCGCCACGCGCCCTCGCCCCTCCTCCCCCACCTCAAGTCCAAGCCCAGCCACCACGGCAGCAGCGACCCCAAGTCCACGGGTCGCCGTAGCAACAGCGGGGGTGGGGCGGCCCACAAGAGGAAGCGCACCCGCTCCAGGACGCGCTCGCCTGCCAAAGGGGAGCGGGAACGGGAGAGGGAGCGGGAGCGAGACCGCAGCACCGCCGACCTCTCCTCCTCCAAGAAGCACAAGCACGAGAGAGGGGGCGGCCATCACCGCGGCGACCGCAGGGAGAGGTCGCGCTCCTACGACAGGGACAGGGACAGAGAGCGAGACCGCGCCCACAAGAGCAAGCATCACAGCAGCAGCCACTCGGGGCACGGACGCCATCGCCGCTGAACACACACACACGCACACACACACACACACACGCACACACGTACTCTGGGCCCCGTGGAACAATCGGTGGTTTGACAACGCTGGGGACTGGTGAAAGCAATCCACTCAATCCTTTGCCTCCACTTGTCCTGGTTATGTCACGTCAGTGCTTGTTAACGTGCAGGTAGAGGAAAGTATGTGTATCACTTTTCTTGGTATTACGCTAGGTCAAGATTATGTGCTGTTGTTGACCCTTTTTTCTTTACTTATGATTTCATCGGTTTCTTTTTGGTCTTTTAACCGCATATTCCATCGCTATGATTTTTCTCAACTTTTGTTTAAATGTAAAGTTATGAACTTGGACAAAGCGTCATATTTACAATGTAAAAGATGGTTTAAAGTGCTTGTGTATTGTGAACGCTTTGATTTATAAAAGCAACTGCTCAGTCAAGGGATGAAGGAATGAAAGAGTGAATGATTAGATGAATGAATGAATGAAACAATGTACAACCATAAAAGGATCTTTCAGGAAAGGCATCAAGAACACTTTGCCCGTGGAACTGGCCGACAAGGAGAGTTTATGTTCAGTCATTTCTGTGGACACATCTTTGCTAACGACATGTTCTGGACTAGAGCAAAAAATTCAAAACTGGGGGTTCTTTAGACAAATATAGGCCATATTTTTTTACAACTGGATGCAGACTCTTTGATTTCGGAACCTTGTAGGATCGTGGTTAATTTGTTACACTGGTTTTTAGTCTGCATGTGTACATGTCTGATTTTTACTCAATAAAAAAACAGGAAAAGCAATTGTAACATGACTGTTTTGTGGTGTTTACTAGAATGGATCCTGCTCTAGAAAAGTTTTAATTGTTTAACAATTGACCCATCTGTTACAAAATGTGTCACTATCTGTGAATTTGTGTAATGAGAACTAAACCAAATCGTATATTGATAAATGTGTGTGTAATAGGCTACATCTTTACCTGTTGCAAACAGGAGGGTTAGATTATCAGTGGATCCTCATTTTAGTGAGTGCCAAGGCAAAAACGCATGTCGACGTAGTGGAGGCTTAAACTTGAATAAAGTAAACCCTGCTGTCTGAGAATACAGGGGTACTTAAGGTGAATTAAGCCAGTATCTAAGGCTCATCTTAAGAACAGCGCTCCACTTGTTTCAATGTTCACCCTGCAGTTTCCCAGACATGTAACACCCCGGCATTTGCCTGTGCATTGTTCCATGTTAAGAAGTGTTGGAGCTTTGGGGGAGATAAGACGTTGACCTACATACACAGACAGACTAATCTGTAGACACCCTATTCATGTTTGAGTTAATGCTGTGCAGCTGGAGGTTAATCCTAACACAAGGTGAACAGTGATGGTCTAGCCATTCTACCTTCATGTTTGTTGGTGGTTGAAAAGATAACAAAAAAAAACTATTGCTCTAACTACTCTGAGGGATTATGTATGTGTTGCTCTTTTGTTGAATTACCTCTGAGAACATGGGGCTGGTTTCCCAGACAAAGATTAAGCCAAGTCCTAAACTACAAAACATTTTCAATGGAGAATCTCCGCTGACAGTGAGATTTAGTCTAAAACTAGGCTTAATCTATGTCCGGGACACCATAGTATTTTTATTTCCCCACTAATCTCATCTAAATTAGTTTCAGACGTGCTAAATGTCTGTTGGGAAGGAATGGGCTGTGGTCATGGATCTGTCAGCTGGAAAGGTTTCCTACCCCTGGTTTGCCTGTTCAACTAAAACCTTTTTGTAAGATAAAGTGGACATCGATGGGTTGTTCACTTCGCTGTAGAGGGCCTGTAACTAAACAAGGGACATTCAAATACTTCCTTAGGGGGGCAGTGTTTGTCTTTATAACATTGTTGCTGCATTTCATTGCCAGTGGCTTGGCCTGTCTGATTGGCTTTGTGCTTGTAACATGTTACACTTGTTACACTTACACTTAGATCAATCACTCCACAAGAAGAGAGTTATCTCAGTAAATCCACTCAATGGTAGCTATGCTGGCTGTCTTACCACATAGTCTGCCCCTCTTTACTTTCTATGGTTTCCCCGTTTCCATGACCACAACCTCAGGTATACTCCATCATTGCCCTGTCACTACTGAAGTGGTATCATATGCTTTCAAGTCACCCCCCCTACACACACAGAAACACACATTGACAGTCTTGTCAAACTAGCTCTCATGTCACATATTGTGCAAGGGAAAGCCAGTCTACACTGCCAAGCGATTGGGTAACACTCTCAGTCAAAGGTATTGTGTGTATCTCTTTCTCATACCGACAGAGACTACAGAGGGATGTCCAATATAGAGTATATGCACTTAAGGGGTATGGCTGGCAACAGGAGTAGACGCAAGAGTAAGAGGTCAAGTACACCCTCTGAGACGGACTCTGGACTGTTAATGTCCCAGGCTGAACCTGACCGTACTCAGCGTGTGTGTGTGTGTGTATGTGTTGTCTTCTCTGGTTTATGGTTTTAGTAAATATTTTACCTTTCATCTTTTACACTATAGGACACTATAATTATCTATTTCATCATGCATTTACATATTACATAATTGTATTGTTGTCTGTCCCTATATGTCGGCCCTGTGATAGACTGGCGACCTGTCCAGGGTGTACTCCGCCTCTCGCCCTGTGTCGGCTGGGATAGGCTCCAGCCCCCCCGCGACCCTGCATAGGATAAGCGGTATAGCTAATGGATGGA
>JAVQIZ010067209.1:0-14481 GCA_036023535.2 Galaxias brevipinnis
CCGGCATGGTGCTGCTCAACACACACACGCACGCACGCACGCACGCACGCACGCACGCACGCACGCACGCACACACACACACACACACACACACACACACACACACACACACACACACACACACACACACAAACACACACACACACACACACACACACACACACACATACAGTCACACACACACACACACACACACACACACACACACACACACACACAAAGGGGGTTTCAACAGAATATTGGTATTTGTGTCTCACTTTTATCAGCTTTAAATATTGTAGATATAATCCGTCGGTTTGTCTTGTGTAAATATACGTACACCACGATCAACGCCGCATCTCTGGAGTAGTCCAGCAGAATCTCATTGAGGCGGATCATTCTAAGAGACTGTGAATACACAAACAAATGCAAAGACACGGCAAGCAGTTAAACCCTAGCTATTGACCTCTTGGACTTATCATACTCAATCATCAAAGGAGGGGTAACATTTATTGGCCCGGGAACCCTTCTCATCACCTTAGCCCGGTTCTTTTCCATGTCCTGGTTCGAGATCATCCAGGGCTGTCTCTCTCTCTCCCTCTCCAGTGCTCCGGGGCCCTCCTTGGGGTTAGCCTCCAGCCTGTAGGCCCCCAGCTGCTCCTCAAACCTCCGCACGCTGGAGCCGAGAGGAGCAGAAAGATCATCTTAATGACCCGTGGACCGCCAAGTGGTGCATGTTGAAGATTCATCTTTTAAGGCCGCTACGTTCATATTGTCAATGACTATGAAAACAAGGCTGAAGGTGAGTGAAAGGTTAGAGGTCAGAGATGAGGTTTAGACATACTGATCAGGGAGTGGTTTCCCGTTGACGTCCGGAAGGACCTGGACGTCATTGAAGCCGAGACGGAACTTTTTAATGAGTTCCAACACTCTGAAACACAGGAGAGCGTGGGTTAGGTCAACCAATCACAGCAGAATCAGCTGCTCTTTATGAATGGCTGAACATGAAATTCCTTTCAGGGTAATTTCAGTCAAACACCCACTCACTCTTCTCTCTTTTCCTCCTTGCTTTGCTGGTCTCCGCCCACAAACACCCTGACCTTTGACCTGGCCCAGCGTTTCCTGCGGGTCAGCAGGTAGGGCAGCAGCAGGGTCAGCCCCCCGTCGTCGGACAGCCAATAGATGTCCACCGTCTTTTTCCCCTGGCTGGTCTGGAACTCGGTACTCGGCTGCGGCGCCACCACCACAGACACGCTGTTGGCTGTAACCAGGACGACGAAACACTCCGTAAAACGTTATGGTGTACGTGAAACATTCAGCGGAACCTCCTAATACACATACCAACCTGTTTACGATTTCTGAGGGGACAGGCCCGGTACGTACCGTTTGTTGGGGCCGCAGCGGGGACACCCGTGGTGTTGATGTTTCCAGGTTGAGATCCGGGACCCCCGTTGAACGCGACGTTGACTGGAAGCGGAGGTAGGTTGAACGTAAACGTCAGCGTGATTATAGAGTTATGAATGTAAAAAGAAATAAACAAATGCAAGTTTAGGAAACGGATCCGATTGCTCTGGTCTTGGTTTGTTGCCGTGGCGGGGTTTTCTCACCGTGTCCCTGCAAGGCATCGGAGACTTCCAGCCCCTCCTTCATCCTCAGCATGCACACTCCATACTGCATGTCAAACGCATCACTGGAGCACACACACACAGGACACAGTGGTGTGAACAATTCCAACACGCAGACAGACAAAGTTTTTTGAAGAACATGACCTAGAATTTTTTTTTGCCATGAGTCATGGCTTACAGTTGCTTTTCTATGTATGGAGAATGTGTATACTCACTGTAATGTTCCTATGTAGTGTCTATGTATGGAGAATGTGTATACTCGCTGTAATATTCCTATGTAGTTTCTACGTATGGAGAATGGGTATACTCACTGTAATATTCCTATGTAGTTGTGGGTCGATTCCGGTGTATCTCGGCGCCAGTCAGACTTGAAGCCCAGCATAAGGACGTTGGGCTTGATTCGACCCAACCCCGCTCCCTGGTGGACAAAAAAGGGAACAGCAACATTGTCAAAAACACCAGAGGGCTGTAATAAACTAGGTCAGGCTCAGGCTCTGGGGTCAAGACGGACCTGCATGAGAATCTTGGCGCCGGAGCGGAGGTCATCGGCCACCACGCCCCGGTAGAAGGAGCGGACCCTCCTCTGGTTGAGCCAGGCCACGTGTTTGTTGCCGCTCACATCGGCCAACGCCAAAGGGGAGGGACCACTCTGCAGCACGGAACCCCAACGTCACACACACACACACATGACAGAACCTTACCGAAGGGACAGTAAGGCAACAGAACCAAACTCCCCACCAAGTAGGGCGTGGTAGGATATTATGGGATGGAGGGGAGATGGAGGGGAGAGTAGAGACACACCTTGACTATGTTGGCACACATCATGAGGCTGAGGTTCTTGGTCAGGGAGCTGACCAGGTCCACCATGGCGGGCCGGCTGGAGGGGGGCCCGGTCAGAACCAGGACCTGGGGTCTGGGGGTCGGACAGAGGGTGGACGTTTAGTCGGCCACTAGGGGGCAGCGACACAAAGGCAGAGGGGTGAGGGCTCCGACGCAAACCCACCTGTAGTTCTTGATGTGGTCGTCCACCATGTTGAGACTAACCACCTGTGACAGCGCCATGTTGTAGGAGCCGGCTTGCACCGATGAGCCCCAGTTGACCTCTAGAGCAGAGAGATATTTTTAGCAATGACAGGCTGAAAAATGCTTGAACATTCCAAGATTAATGCTGGAATAGAAATAATGCAATGTTCATAGTGTGAATCCATATGACTGTGTGTGTCTCTGTGTTTGTACCCCGTGTGTATTGGTGTTTGTTTGTTTTTGTGCGTGTGTGTATGTGTATGTGTGTGTGTGTGTACCGGGTCTCTTGTACAGCACGTAGCCTAGCAGGAAGACGACGATGCCGATGGCAATGAGCGCCGCCCAATAGGTGAGCAGGAACATGATCACCACGGAAACCACGGCACCCAGCAGCGACAGCCACTTATTGTAGTACCTGAAGGAGGGACGCCACCCTGTGGGCAACCAATCACAGCCCTGAATACTGAGCCGCTCCCCACTGCTTAGTCACACAGCTCCTGAGTTACCATTGGTTTGCCTCTCTAAAGCTAGGAGTGTAGCGTGGTGGATGGCTACGGAGCAGCGACGGGGGTCTGACCTGGGGAGTTGGTGATGGAGGCGTGGAAGCAGCTGAAGTTGATGAGAGCGTAAGAGCACAGGAAGAAGTTGGAGATGATGGGAGCGATGGTGTTCAGCTCCGCTGGAGGAGAGAGGAGGGCGGTGGGGGGGGGTGGGGCAGAGAGAAGACATTAACAAAACACAAGGTCTACGAAAGGCACGTCTTCTCCAGATTCAACTCCGTATTCTCCGGGGTTATTTGTGCTCCCCCCCCCCCCCCCGAAGCCACCTTAAGCGAAACCAAACGCGCCCCCCTCTCTGCGTCTCACCGATCAGGATGAAGGCGACGGCTATGATGTACGTCAGCAGGTAGCCTCTGAGCGGCTCGTTGTTCTTGCCGTAGCCCTTGCCGAAGAAGCCGATGAGAGGGTAGAGGTTGTCTTGGCACAGGCACTGGGGGTGGAGGGGCAGAGAGACGACAGTGGCGTTGGCGTGCGTACACCTCTCCGTGACAATTCGTGGGAGCGCGTTTCGCGTGACGCCGCCGGCCGGCTCGCTCGGAGCCCTCTTACCTGGAAGACCTTGGGGGCGGAGACCAGGCAGGCCAGGGCCGAGGAGAGGGTCGCCCCGAATATGCCTGCCGTGATGAGGGGGGCACAGGCGGACACCATGCTCATTGACTGGAGAGAGAACCAGAGGCAAAATTCACGTTACACGTCAAAGAAAACGTAGTTCCTTGTTAGATGAACGAAAAGGTTGTCTGTTGGTGTTAGCTAACGTTGCAGGACCAGTTCTTGTTGTCACAGTGTGAATGTGTGGCACTGTGTGTGTGTGTGTGTGTGTACGCAGGTAACTAAGCGGGCCTTTCTACTAATAACAGCGAATGCCTCTGTAGAGAGGGACTACCTGGTAGTAGTTGCTGATGCCGTAGGGGCAGGTGCCATTCTTCACACAGGGGGAGAAGTCCCAGCCGTACTGGCAGGCGATCCCCTCGCAGCTTTCGCTAGTGGCCCCCAGCACAGACAGGGGCTCGGCAGTGGCAGCCAGGGCGGCGATGGTGTCGTTTATGTTGCCGGAGGCGTCACGCACAACACACGACCCTGGGGAGGAGAGGGGCACGTGAGCGCATCCTCACACACACACACGCACACGCACGTACACACACACACACACACCGCATTGGCCGTACCTATGGTGGCACATATGATGAGGTAGGAAATCGTGGTCCAGAAGATGGCCAACAGGGTTCCTCTGGGGATGGCTACAGTAGGGTCCTGGAGGGAACAGCACATGGCATACAGCCGGGCTGACCATGATGCACGACGACCATGTCTTATCATTCAAATTCTTTACGTTACTGTACGAATAGTGTTCTTGTAGACAGAGGGGTGCGGGTCTTAGAGAGAGAAAGAGGGATGAGGGGGGTATAGAGAGAGAAAGAAACTGAGAGAAATTAGGGGGGTAGATTTAGAGAGAAAAATATGGAGAATGAGAGAAAGAGAGAGAGAGAGACAGAAGCAGACAGATACAGCGATGCCCCTTACCTTCAGGTCTCCAGAGATGTTGGCTCCAGCCAGGATTCCGGTGGCCGAGGGGAAAAAGATGGAGAACATTCCAAAGAAACTTCCATCCGGACCGCTGAAACTTGGAACAAAGTTATCTGCAAAGATGGCCGCTGCGAGGAAAATATGTGGAGAGAGAGATGGAATCAGACACTGGCTAGTATAGCAGACAGTCAAAAATATTTAACTACAGGTTAAAGAACAGGAAAACCAACAGGAAAAGAAATACACAGTCCTCTGGTGTTCATTTGAAATAACATTGGCATTACAACATGACACCTCTGTAGCTCAATGTCTTTCATGGGTGGAGCAGTGAGTTCAGACAACAGACCTTGGTAGCTGAAGAAGCCCTGGGACTGTTTTTCCGGTGTGGAAGGAATGATGGTCCCAACAATGTAGCTGGCAAAGGAGATCATAATGACCAGGAAAAACAACACCTGGGCCTGAGGTAGGAAGACAAAACACACACAGATAAAAAAATAAAATAAAATATATAAATCGTATTGAAAACATTCAAATATCACTTTCTTTCTTTCTTTTTCTTATCTCACTTAATATGTTTTAGCTATTCCGTACATTCCAGAATCCTAATTTAGCTTAGCATGACGTCCTAATATTCATAGTGGCGGTGCAACCGAAGCGATCTCTCCTAGGGTCACACTGACCTTTGACTCCCACTCCATGCCGGCCATGGAGATGGCCAACAGACAGGTGACGGTGATCACACCGATGATGCGGATGTCGTTGACGGGGTCCACCATTCTGGTGCCGCTCTCCTGAGGGGGGGAGGTTGACATGACGTCCACAGGTCAGTGTGATGAAGAACCCACAGGGCCTAAACCGTTAAGGCTGTCACAGGTCATAGCACAGCTCTCCATCATCACAGCCACGCTGCACGTTCAAAGGGGTCATGATTCGAGGCAGACCTGTCGCTTTTTTGAGGGGAGCCTACCTTGTAGGTGTAGTCACACTACGCAGTTAACAAGCATTGCGGCTTAACGACTCCACTGCTGTTCTCTATTTGTAGCAGACTGTGGCACTTTGTTTTTCAGTGCACCTTTAATGCTTTCTCTGGTGTGTGTGTGTGTGTGTGTGTGTGTGTGTGTGTGTGTGGGTGGGGGGTAAACCATGAGAAGTTATAATTCCGTATGTGAGGATAGCAGACTGACTTGCATCAGGGACGTCACGGTCTCGGCGAAGCCCACGGTGTGCATGGCGACCGCCACGGCGTTGGCGAATGCAAAGATCAGCCCGATGGAGCCGCCCAGCTCTGGACCCAGACTACGAGAGATCAGGAAGTAGGTTCCACCTGGAGGGGGAGCGAACAGGGGAGAGGTGAAGCCTGTGTGTGTGTGTGTGTGTGTGTTTTTATGTGTGTGTGTGTGTGTGTGTGTGCGTGTGTGTGTGTGTGTGTGCGTGCGTGCGTGTGTGTGTGAACGTGTGATCTAGAAGTCTGTATGATGAAGTCAGCTTCTTGCTAGGCTGTGCTTATGCTACGTTGTTTAGCTGTAGATGCATGACTATCCTCAGCTCTACTCTTTATGGGCAGGCAGCGTCTGAGAGTACCTCCTTTGACCTTGCCGTTGGTGGCAATGGCCGACGTCGACAGACCGGTGATGCCGGTTATACAGGCAGAGAGGATGATGATCACCCAGGTCAGACCTGAGAGAGAGACAAAGGTAAACAGAGACGTTGTTGACATTTGGCTTCCAGCGTCTCTTCAAGATAACCGTCCACTAGTAGGACCTGCGTGGGAGGGGGGCCACCCACCGATGCCCGCCTGAGAGGTGATCCAGGGCAGCCGCAGGAACAGAATCACTCCCCAGATGTTCAGCATGCAACGGATCTACGGCAGAAACATGGTAGTGTCATAATAGTATATATTATACCGCACTTATTTAATTATAACTGCAGATGTCAGACAGTTTATATTGATCTACAGCATGGAACAAAGTAGTTAAACATGGTTATAACAGGAACAAACTGTCTTATGTACCCTACCATGACTCCCTGCACCCAGCCAAACCGCGTGGGCTCCGGAGGCGGCCCGTCCTCTTCATCGGGCTCTTCGTCCGAGCTGTCCCTGCCGGACATCCGTCTGTCTGTGGACTCCTCGTACAGAGGAGGAGGGGAGGTGTCATCCTGGGTGTCGGAGGTAAGGAAGGAGAAGGAGGTGGTGGTGTTAGAGGAATCCTAAACCGCTGTGCCATAAACCTGCTCTTAATAGACGGGGGTTGAGTGTATGTCACAGCGTAAAAAAAGCAGTTGATTTAGACAGCTTTTAAAATGAATGAAGTTCCACTGTTAGCCTTTTGATTATGTTATACAATTTGTGCAATAATATGTGTTTGTTTTAGTGTTGAATTAATTGCTTTTTCAAAAAGGCTCTGTGGCTCTGGTCTAGTTTTAGTCTAGACATCTTAGTCCAGTTTAAGGAATCTCGTACTTCATCAACTTTATTACGAAGTGATTAATGCAGCTGTTTTTCAGAATCCTGTCCCTTAGAATAATTTTTCATCATTTTATTACTTAATATGTTTTTAAATATAATTAGCAAATTAACTTCAGTTCAAACATTTCTGATTAAAAGGCAGTCAACAAATAGTTTTGTCATAGTTTCAAATGGCCTTCGACAGTCTCTTCCTTTATAATATTCTTTGGGAAATGAGGGAAAAGTAAAGTCAAGATAACTTACAAAGCCATTCAATCATATAAGTTTCAACAGTTCATTTTAAATACAGGTTAAATTACCTAAAACAACATCAGAAATTAGGCCCCACGGCCCGTGATGATGACCCCATAGTGGGGACTACCCAGCCGGATCCCACAGACAAATCTTACAGACAGCTACACTGGAGCCCAACCCCACCCCCAGACCTCAGTTACCTCCGGGTTGGTGTGCAGCTGGAACAGCGACGGTCGGGAGCGCCGCCGGCGACCCCACACCTCGGTGTTGGCGTAGAAGTCATAGGAAGGTGGCGCGTCCAACGTCTCGTACCTCAGCTGCTTGCCATCGAAGCGATATCCCAGGTTCTCCTTCCCGTTGGCCTGCGTGGGCGACGTGCCTCGGAGGGCGGACAGGTGAAGGCCGTCGCTGGCGACTGGCGGCTCCTCCATTTGTACGCGGATACCGAGCAAGTATGCTGGTCAGAGAGCCACTTAGTCAGGAGGTTCAATAGGAAGCGGGTAGGTGAATTCAGTGTTTGGCTTGTTATACTGTAACAGCGCGCATTCGTACTCATATATCTCTTACATGTTAGCGGACTAAACTAAATAGTCAGTCAGCTCTATGAGTGTGTGTGTGTGTGTGTGTGTGTGTGACAGAAAGGATGGCAGGTGGACTGATGCTAGGGGGGTTTTTATAGGATCTGGATCCAGAGAAGGAAACGCCTGTGGCAGGGTTAAGTTATTAAATGTCCCAACCAATAGGTTACGACCAGCAGGTCTGTGTTTTCTCCTGAGAGGGGGGTTGGCGGTTGGTTTTTCAGGGTAATAATAAAGTTTTCCTGGGGGGGGGGGGTTCAAGGTAGACTACGGCCGGTTAACAACATCATTACTGCCAGGCTGATTTGAAGGGCAGGTGACCTTCACTCTGGAACACAGGCACAACTCAAGGAAGTCGTGATTCTGTACAAATAGCACAGTAAAAATAAAGATGGGAGGCCATAAAAGATGTGAGTAATACAGGTTGACCCTGTTGTAGTCACCAGAGCTATCTCTGCTTCTAAGAACCTGTCTAATTCTGGGGAGGTTTGATACTTCGGAGTGGTGTGTTACAAAGGGATGGCAGAGTCCCAAGAAACGAGGTTGTTGTCAATAAAAATGTCATAAAAAGGTTGGGTAATATCTGTGTTTTTACATTTGAGGGAAGATAATATTTTACCTCATGAAGACTTTATGATGGTGAATGGTGTCTTAAAACATTTTTAGAAGAATTGGATATGGTGCACAATGCACTTCCGGTTGACTTCTTACAACTGGAATTTGTAAGTTTGAAGATGGTGACAGGAAGGTCACTGCTTCAATAACAGCACCTACAATAGAAAAGTACTTAAAATGTGTTTGCCTATTTAACATGCCTGACTTGACAAAGAATGCTTTGAATTGGATAACCTTGATACAGAAATTGAAATGTGAGTGAAAACAAACGTACTCAAGGGGGAAAATGAATACTAATAGAAATGGGTTATTTAAACCCAAATAAAAAATTTTAAAAGAAAAATACTTCATATTCATAAAAAAGAAAGAAGTGTGATATATTTTCAACTGTCTTGAGAAACTCATATTGAAGATGTAATACATTCTGAATAACGAGTACCTAGTCACTTTTTTTTTTTTCCTCTGGGAATTCAGGGTTGTTAAAGTCATAAAGTTAGGGCTGTATGTATTTATATAGACTGTATTTAGACTATGTATTATTATTATTTATTATGATTATTGTGCAGTAGCACAAAATGGCTGTGACCTCAAAGTAACCTTTAATTCTCTGTCGTTTCCTTACACCATGACTAATGACAGTGTTGAACAGCGTCTCAGACCATTGGCCACCTCTGTATGACCGACAGAGGACCAAGCGCCAGCAGCAGTCATTAACCTGTTGTTAGGTTTCTCATTAATCATTCAGAGCAAGCAAAAGCACAAAACATGTGCTGACCCTGGAAGGGCTTCCTGATTGCACAAGTACACGACTCTGGGGTGTCAACAGTAAGCATGCCATCATCAGTGAAACGTCTAATTGAATATTCACCAATTGAACTTTATTGATAGAGAATGGAGCTTTTAACAAAGCCTAAGACAAAAAAAACCTCCCCCAGATGTCATGCTCATGTAAAAACATCCCAAGGACACACATCAAAGTAACACGCACATTCACACCACATCCTCAGTAAACTTGCGAGATGGAGCTCCAATCCTCCAGGTGGGAGCATGACGTCCCGATCTCGTCACCCGGGCGGTAGGTCCCTCTTCTGGGGCTCGCCGTTTGCGGTGCGGTGCCACTCTGGTGTTGTGAAATAGCCGGGTCATATTGGTTGTTTGGCATCGGCCTGATTCACAACACCAGCTGCAGCACACACACCTGAGAGAGGAGGGTGTTCTGCTGGATGAGTCCGCACACACACACACACACACACAGTACATCATAATGAAGATGCCAGTCTCACTCTGACGCCAGCTAAATAGGAGCCTGAAGGCAAGGTCCATCTGTGCCCGCTCAACAGCCTCACGGCACATTGGACACTCCTGGCCTGCTTTCTCCAATCTCCCCGATAAAACCAGCTAAGCGGTTTAAAATCCACAGTATGCAACTTACGTGAAACACTATAGGCAGCTTATTCTTTATAGCAGCACTTTCAATAGGCATAGGGTGGTGAGGCCATCATTGATCTTCATTGGCCAGCCCTATCGTGAAGGTCATCTGTGAAATTATACTAAAAGCCCATTGGTGAGCTACTAACTATACAAACCATACGCCATCTGTGAGCTCTGAGAGTAGTTAGCTGTCCTGTTGAGCAGAAGGAATCTGTCTGCCTGGAGACAGGCTTGGAGACATGGGGCAGGGATTGTCGCCATCAGCCTCAAAACAAAAATAAAGTATAGTGTATAGAACAGATAAGGAGGCTAACACTTGACCATACTGCTTTTCAGAAGTGTGTGTGTGTGTGTGTGTGTTGGGTTTAAGACTTTTTTAAACAATGTACTTAAAATAGTAGATGGGTTTTGTCATGCTGCTATGCTTTAACAACACAAATAGTATTGGGAGGCAATTAGCAAAATCAAATCCTCGCTGGTTTCAGGTGAACTTCAGTACAGAGCACCTTAACTGGTATGAAGATTGAAATTGGAACTTCAAACCAAGTTAAGGGGTGTTCCAACGATAGTATAAAGGGTGAATAATTCCGAGAAATGAACAAAATAAAACACAATGAACAATGGATAAATCAACAATAAGGATGAATAAGGAAACTTAATTAAGCGAAAAACAATTGAACATAATCTTTTTTTTATTAAACAAAAGCACAAAAAAATAACAATATGGAGAAACAAAAAATACAAAAAATAAAGAGGTGACGGCACAATAACTGAACAGACAGTGTGTGTGTGTGTGTGTGGACGAGCTTTGACTGCGCTCTGTTGCGATTGTGTCCGGGGAAGGGAGGGAGGGTCAGAGGTCAGTTCATGAGGACCTCCATCTGGACCAGCCTTGCGTTGGTGTCTCCGGCCATGCGGTAGGGGATCATCCCGGCGAAGGTGATCAGTGCCCGGGCCTGGCTGCGTAGCTGCTGCTCCATTCAAAACAGAACGAGGGCACAGTGTCAGAATAACAAACGCACAGGGCTATTTGATCAGGCGACTGAGAAGACGGCTACTAGGGTGGGTGGGGGGATGGTTTGGAGCTCACCGCGTCTTTGTCCTCGATGGTCCTCAGCGACCGGGCCGGCGTGCCCGCCTGCGCCCCCTTCAGGCGTTTGTACTGCGTGAACAGGATGTTCATGGTGGCCAGCAGAACCTCGGACAGGTTGTGCCTCACCTGGAAGCACAAACTCTGCATTTACACACCAGCCTACAGCCTTTTTCAAGAGTATTTTGTAACCTCCGGGGAATGTTAAATATCATAAAGACATAGATAGTATTGCACACTGTTTTAATTTTTTACTAGAGTCCGGATTCTTTTATTTTTTTGTAAAGTCGGGTAGGTTGCGACGCGCGTGCCAGACTCGGACCTCGTCGCTGAAGTTCCGGAAGGCGGCCACCCGCTCCTCCACGCTCTCCTGGCTGAGGGGGACCAGCTTCAGGCGCTCCATCACATCGTAGGCCCGGTCGATGTGGCCCGCGTGGTACTCGTCGAAGAACGTCATCAGGTCCAGCAGCAGGTAGAAGGTGCTGTCCACGGACTTCTCTCCCGCTATGCCCTGCGTACGGTACCTGGCGGGACAGAGAGAGAGAGAGAGAGAGAGAGAGAGAGAGGGAACGAGAGGGTCACACCGGAGGAAAGATAGAGAGAGAGAGTGAGAGAGAGAGTGAGAGTGTTGAGAAAGTGTGTGTGTGTGCTTAAGTGCGTGTGTGTACCTTTCAGCGATGGCGAGGGCGGAGTTCTTCAGCCTCTCCTTGTTGGACTGGGGCGCGCTGACCTGAGCGATGACTGGACTTAGCAGACGGTTCATCAGCTCCAGAACTTTGTCTGGGTTCTACACAACACGAGGGGAGCGTCAGACTGCATGGCTGTACGGTGCTTAACGATTTCAAATAAATAACCAGTTCCCAGTGTGTCTTACCTTGGCCAGTTCAAAGAGTTTGATGGCTTCCTCAAAGAGGCCTTTGTTCTCCGCCTCCAGGGCTACCTTGGAGATGATGGCCCGGGTGTCCCCCGCAAACTTATCAATCACTCCGGGCTACACAGGGGACACAAGAAAACATTACACAACAGGAAAACAAAAGAAACGCACCATATCACCAAAGGGGTACAGAGAGAGTGTTACCAACCTTTCTGCTGCCATCTTTCTCCAAGTGTCCCAGCAGCATGTCAAACTGGAGGACAGACACACCATACAGACATTAATACAGTAACAACAACAAAAACAAAAACAATAATAATAATAATAAAATAATAATAATAATAATAATAATAATAATAATAATTACTACTAATAGTAATTAATTGGATTTAGTTTCACTGATTTAGTTTCACATTCTAAAGAGGTTTAGTCCAAAATAAGAGAGCGGTTTAGCAAATAAAAAAAATGTGTAGCTCAAAAACAAATAGGCTTCTTTTGTCTTATCGTTAAAAATAACTTGTAAAGAAATATATATACAATTGTTATTTCACACCAGCCATCATTTTAATAAACCACGCATTGACACTTATGATGAAGTGATGACGAATGCTGTTTAATTCTATTATATTTCAAAGTGCTTCCTGAAATTTTAAATATATAGAACAAGTGTAATTTCCTAATAGGCAGTATAAATGTTTTTTTTTCTATTATGAAGGCAATATTTTCTTCACACTTGTGGAACCTACGGTAGCCTTAGAAATCTGAACAAAGCATCAGCATATTCTAACAAGCGTTAAAATATCTGTTTCATGATTATAGTAGCTATATCATATTTAGTAACTGACTTGCAATATGCCTGCTGACTTTATTTGAAGTAACAGCAATTGATAAATTAATCATTACAACAAACGAATCATTGTTACTGCTGATATTTATAACACACTTTTGTAATGTAATAAGTTTTCCATTTATTTTAACGACGTTGGGCTATTTGTGTTCCGTCCCGTCTCTGAGCCAAAGGTTCACTCACCTCTCGGCTCTCAATCACCAGCTCGCTGACACACCTCATGAACATGTTCTCACCCTGGCTGTCCTTCTCGTTCCTGGAAACAAAACGCACGTACGCGCACACACACACCCAACGGCACAAGCGTGAGCGCACACACACACACCTTTCAGTCAGCAAGCCTCAAAAACAATTTTCTCCAAGACTTGGGACACTGGACGATTCGAAAAGGAATACTCTTTGAATAGCTAATCATCAAAACAATTCCACCTCAGCAGGAGTGAGACAAAAAAAGCACCTAATAATTGTGTAACAACATGGACGTTTGAAAGTTAAACCAGAGGTACAGCTGGAGGTGTGTGTGTGTGTGTGTGTGTGTGTGTGTGTGTGTACCGTAGGAAGTAGAAGTACTGCAGAGCCTCCCTGGGGTCGGTGGACTCAAACTTGCGTGTGTAGAGCATCAGCAGACGGATAAAGTTAAGACGACGCACCATGGGGGGGTCACCTGACTCCTGGCTCACTGCGGACGCACACACACACACACACAGACACAGACACAGACACAGACATAGACACACACGCACGCACACACACGCGATTTAATACGACTTAATAATAACTTTAATCAGTGACTACTCGAGTTCTTATCTGATTAATTCCTTAAGCTATGAGAAATAATTAGATTTGGGGCAGCCAGTTACCAAGAAACAGCACAGAGGCACCAGGAGGGGGCCTGAGGGGGGAGAGGCTAGGGGGGGCGAGGGCTCTTACCCAGGGAGGGGACTTACGGAGCTGGGCGCTCTGGCCCGAGGACTTGAGGAGGAGGCGCAGCTCGTAGAGGACCAGGGCCACGTGCACGGCGTGGCTCCTCAGGCGCTCCACGCGGAACAGGAAGGCCACGGCCGCCTCGAACTGGGCCGTCAGGAAGAGCACCTTGCAGTACAGGAAGGGCTGCTGGCTGGCCGAGAAGTGGGACTCTCCTGTGGGAAAGGCGAAGAGCGGAACGTGAGGCGGGGGAACGGACCACGGAAAACGCTGAGTAACACGAGGATGTAACGGAAATGTTGACGGCTTAGCGAACTCGTCGTTACAATATTCTTCCTCCAACGCGGTTTAAAGCCCCCTTGATAGGAAAGACGCTTGCACAGCGGTTTGTCGAACACCCCCCCCCCGGCCGTAAGGCAAATTACAAACTACTTCAGTCATTAAACTTGCTCATCAATTTGAAAGTTGAGGGGAGAAACGACATCTCTGAGAGGACATCTGGAGGAGTAAGTCCCCCAGTCAGCCAGTCAGCCAGCCAGCCAGTCAGTCAGTCAGCCAGCCAGCCAGCGAGGGGAGAACAGGGCATGTCAGCTATTCTAACGGCCTTATCTCTCCCTGGCAAAGCTTCACTTGGCGAATTTCAACAAAGCAAAGAGGAGCCAGACAAAGAAGGGGACAGACTGCAGAGAGAGAGAGAGAGAGAGAGACAG
>JAVQIZ010067210.1:0-43717 GCA_036023535.2 Galaxias brevipinnis
CTAAAACTACAGAAACTAAGATAAACTAGAAAAAAGGAATAAACCCAAGGAAGGAGACACTGGAGGCAAAATAACCGAAAAGATCTCCACAAGGAGATACAGCATTTACTGGGTAACACGGAAGGGTATAACATAGCACATGATATGCAATGTCAGAACAAATTGATAACAAAAGAGGGGAACTTAAATAGGGCACACACACAACACAGGTGCAAATAATAAAGGCACTAATTACAGGTGAGGATGAGCTTGACTGGAGCGCCGCCCTCTGCTGGCTGAAGGGGCACCCAGCCCCTGACAGTTTCAGTAAAGGAGTATATTGCAACTGCTTTTAGGTGACTTCATTATCACAGTGATTGAATCATAACTATGGCGCAGTCGTAACTACATAACCATGGCGAACTTAACATTTCTCTTTTCTATGCCGAGCTATCACGTGAAAATTTAACAAACGACTCAAACACATAATGGCTGGGTGCAGGGCGAGCCTTATTCAAGGAAGATATACCTGGCGCCACAATCAAGTACTAAAATGCTTGGCGGAAGCAATAGAGCATAGGCGCTTAACAGTTAATGCCCTGCCCATTGGATCAGAGGGCGAAATGCACCTAATTCGCTTTGTCACAGAAGGTGTTCTGGAAAGGAAGAATTATAGGGAAAAACAGAGCTCAGGGCAGCTGAGGAGTGCATGTGCCTGAGAAATGCTTGCTGATGTCGGCCAACAACTTAGAGTCCCATCAGAGATTGCAGCAACCAACTTAAGACCAGACCTATTACTCTGGTCCAACACAGCAAATTGTTTATTTTATAGAGCTAAAAGTCCCGTGGGAAGAAGCAATAGACGAGGCATATGAAAGAAAGAAACTCTGCTATAGCGAATTAGCAGCTGAGGCAGAACAGCGAGGTTGGAAAACAAAGGTGTGTCCTGTGGAAGTTGGATGCCGTGGGTTTGTGGCAATATCAACAACCAAACTACTTAAGATGTTAGGGATCTGCGGCAAAGAATTGCGCCAGACCATAAAAGCTATATCAGAAATAGCAGAAAGAAGTAGCCAGCGGCTGTGGCTGAAAAGAAAGGATTCTATATGGCCACAAAAGTAAAGAACATCATTTTGGAAAACCATAAAAAGTGGTGTAATCTCCGGACAAAGGTATGAAAGGTAAGTCTTTCCTGCAGATCATTGTTTACCAAGCCTGCAGGAACAGAGTAGGGAAAGATTCTTCTTTTCTGGTGGTAAGTATCCCTGCCGATTTGGCAGAAAGCGCCTGCAGAAATAGGGATAGGGATATCTCTCAGCTTAATAAACAACTTTTTTTATATATCTGGCCGTGCCGAGAGCAGATATAGAGGGGGGTGGTTCGGACACATCATTGATCACCGTTAAGCCTTCTTGAGGTGTCATGGGCTCAAATTAACGAAACATTCCGGATGGAGGGTGCCCACTTGAAACCCTCATGACATCTCTGCTCTCAATCTAAGTCCATTCTAAAATATTGGCTTTTGAAGTGCTCATCTTGGAGTATGGCATAATAGATAACCTCCTATCCTGTGTATATTGAAAAGCCATCAAATGGCATGTTGTTTGAGAGATAGACAGAGATAAAGAACGAAGATTTGACGCCTATATTAGCCATCAAAACAGAGATAATGATGAGAAAAGATCAGATAATCATGTTTCAAGCTTTTCTAAAATCCAAATGATAGTTTTACTCTTTTAACGCCTATTTTAGCCGGCAATGTGCTTTGGCGGCTTTAGCCACTAGCCAGACCAATAATACAGTAGCGGTGCTGCTCCACTAGTCAGGCCAAATCTTGGTGAGATCGAACACAACTTTTCATTAGACTGACTTTGAAAACAAGTCGTGATGAGAATGACGCATTGGCAAGAATGAAAACAACTTTTCGTTAATCTGACTTTAAAAGCAAGTTTTAGCGACAATTACCAGACGATCTGATGAGATTGATACAAAGTACAACTGAGACTGACATGTCCTAAAATAGACACCATACAGTTGGTCAAACAAACTAACCAAACCAAAATTCGCCGCTTTACCCTCACTTCAGCAGTATGACAACAGGGAATAAGGGGTGGAACAAATGGATTAGGAAAATACAAAGGGGGCAATGAATACTATGGAAGCCCATAAGCCCATAATGCATTTTCAGTGGGTGTTGGACTCAGCCAGGGCTGCCCCTTGTCACCGGTTCTGTTTGTGATTTTCATGGATAGAATCTGAAGACGTAGCCGGGGGGAGGAGTGTGTCCAGTTTGGGGACCTCAGAATTGTTTCTCTGCTCTTTGTTGGCTTCTTCAGACTGTGACCTTCAGCATGCACTGGAGCAGTTTGCAGCTCAGTGTGAAGCCTTCGGGATGAGTCAGCACCTCCAAGTCTAAGGCCATGGTTTTCTGCTGGAAAACGGTGGAGTGCATTTGAGAATAGCATTTGAATATTGTCCACTGCACAGCGTAGTACTGAAGATGAAGTCTTTGAAAATGTAATGGCAAATGTGATTTCCTTTTGATTTTCAAATTGTTAGACAACTGCATTTGAATTTTAATATTGACACAGAATACCCATTGGAGCCTTTGAAAATGCAAATGGGATGATTACATTGTCATTTACATTTTGTCTCAAATAACACATACAAATGTGGAACGTGATAATGCTATTGTGGAATTGCATTTGCATTTTCAAGTTTACATTTTCATTTTGTTGTGCAACCGGCAAAGATAGATGTAAATCTCTGTGTAAGAAGGAAATGTTTCCTCTGACAAGGCTTACCATAGGTAGGAAATGTTGTCAAGCTAGAAACAGGAGAGAAAGACTTGCTGATCTGTTGACCAAATATGGTAAAACTGATGTAAAAGAGGCTGTTGCTGGGGAGAAATGCATCAAGAAAGTCTTCTGAGAAAGTATTTTTAGAATTGTCTGAGGTTCAAAGGAGGGGCCATGGGGTTAGAATAGCTTTCAATACCGAAAGTTCAAAGCTCTTGTGGGCGCAGTCTTAGACTAGATCTGAGCTAACCATGGGTTAAGCTCTTATCTGAGGACTGACACCCCATCTTGCTTGGGCGCAGTCACAGGACCACATTTGCGCTAACCTTACGTTAAGCTGGGTTACTGGGGGGACGCACCTCTTATCCAACAAGAAAGTCTTGAACAGGAGCGTATCTCTGACCTTGATTGGCGCACACAATCTTGAGACTGGGTAAAGCATCTTAAATGCTCAATACTCTGTGCTTATTTTACTGGATAATGCATCTTAAATGCTCAATATATGGTGTTTATTTGAACTCTTAGACAAGTTCATTAATGTTCTGTTTGCCATTAATGTTCTGTGTGTTTGACCTATTGTTGCTCTGCTGCTATTTTTATCTGCTATTGCTATTTTGACATATCCATGTATCATTGCTCCAATTTATCTCACATAAAAGAGCATGTGCATGTTGTAACCTGATACTCTGTGCTTCGCTAATAAAAACCTTTTTTTTGGGAAATAAATACCATCCTCTGAGACTCTGACTATAATAAGATAGTTTGGTCTCCTCCTGGGCTCTAACTGCAAAAGTAGTTTGGCCGTTTCTTAAAGTAATAGCCGCCTTCGAACAAGTGCGCTTAGTCCTCTCACACAGACACCCAGAGCGGCAGCCCCTCGGCAACTGCGAGTGTGTGAGTGGGGCCTCCCTTCCACAGCTTGCTGACCGTGGAAACGTCTCTTCTGCTGCACACAGGAGAAGGTGGATGTTCTTGAACGGGTGTAAGGAACACCCATGGTCCTCTCCCTCTGGTGGAAAAATGGTACAAACGTTGGGGTAGGGGGAATCGGACTAATGAGTATGTACACAGGGAAGAAAGTAAGAGATTAAGCACGTTTGAAAGGGGGCCTCCAGGCCTGTCGCTCAGGCGCCTCGCAGAGTAAGAGGAATGGGCACAGGGTGGGCAACAAGGTTGTTCCCCTGTCCAACCAGGGACATAAGGGCCGTAGCGAACTCACGAGGAAACCTACCATATCCTTTCACGGCTGCTTCAGTTCCCGTTCCTGGGGGGATGGAAATAAACGGGGCATAGTGAGTCAGGTAGGACAAGAAGCTTCCCCGTAGAATTCTTTTTTCTGCAACCTCTGGGTTCGTGCAAAGTCCCTTATGCGCTTCCATAGAATACCATCCATAAGCCTTTGATTTTGGGGGGTTGTGTTGAGGTTAGCGATAGTCAAAACTTTGTTTTTGTATTTTCAATGTTATTACTTATGTTATACTTATTTTAGGTGGAGACTGCAATTCGAACCATCCATCCATCCATTAGCTATACCGCTTATCCTATGCAGGGTCGTGGGGGGGCTGGAGCCTATCCCAGCCGACACAGGGCGAGATGCGGGGTACACCCTGGACAGGTCGCCAGTCTATCACAGGGCCGACACATAGGGACAGACAACAACTCATACTCACATTCACACCTACGGACAATTTAGAGTCACCAATTAACCTGCATGTTTTTTGGACTGTGGGAGGAAACCGGAGTACCCGGAGGAAACCCACGCAAGCACGGGGAGAACACGCAAACTCCACACAGAATGCCACTATTTGCCAGATACATTATGTATTTTTGTGGACTACATAAATGAAATTAAAACATCACCATTACCACATCACTCTGTCGCAGCCCCCCTTATACAATATTAAAGTTGTTGTAGGAATTATTTGTTCTCTTCCCAAATGTGGTTTGAACTATAGAAGTTCTTGTCACACTGAATGCATTCCTATGTTAAGTTGGGGCCCTAAAGCATATGGACGTATTTTGAAGATTATAGAATTGTTTTTGATGGTGACTCAAAGAATAAGAATAAACGTTAGAAATTGGTTAGGTGTTACTCCCACCATTCATTCCTTATACTTTTTCTGCCTAAATTCTTAATTGTTCAAGGGTTTTACACAGTTAAAACAGTGAACCCAAAGAACACTGACGTTTACAACATGTGTAGGAAATTGAAAACATAGTTTCATGTCAATGAGATGTTTAACCAGTTGTCTACATTAAATTATGAAAAGTCATTAAATATGAAGCAAAACAAAGTATGCCAATAATTTCACTAGGGACATAAAACAATGAAAGGGGTCAAACCACAAAGATAATAGGAGGGTTAAACAGAGTACTATGAACACACCCCTTACACAGCATTTTAAAGTTATAATGATCAGATCTCCAGCTGTGAGGAAGCTAACCATAATCCTTAAAGTCTTCTCACTTGCAAATTATCTGATTGAAAATGTAATTACATTAAAAAGCTCATTGTTGTTATATCAGGACAGTGGATCGCCAGTGTAGTATATAGCCCTGGATATGTCTAAGCTGTAGTTTGTCATCAACAAGCGATAATAGCAGTAGAATTCATACAAAATAAATCTCAGTTTACGTACATTTTTACAAAACTGAAGTAATTCGCAACATCAGATAATTATTCCAAAGGTGTTTACAAAGTAAACACTATTGAGTTGCATGTTCTCAAGTGTAACTTTTACATATTTACAATAACGTTTTGGATATTTTCTATCAACATGACCTGCATGTCTACTTTAACTATACACCGGGTACATGCGTTATTGTGTGACATGGCTTAAGGTGATTGAACATTTAATATAAATGTTTTAATATGTGCCCCACCACAAACAAAAATACTGTTGAGTTGAGATTCAGACCAGAAATTTTGATACCAGTAGGCCCACCATGATCAAGGGATATTTTTTATATTTTTACGGAGGGAGAGAGAGAGAGAGAGAGAGAGAGAGACAGAGAGAGAGAGAGAGAGAGAGAGGACCGAAGTTGTAGCTGTGAAATTGAATTCATATTCCCCGCCCTCTTTGCTATGACGTCTGCGAAAGCACATGGTTTTGTTATTGCAGGAAGTGAGGATGGCGGAGCAGTCGTTCTTATCCGAGTCAGCTCTCGGGTGGTCAATTTTTACGTTTATACTACTGGTAAGGATATAATAGTTGTAGAGTTCATGTGTACAGACGTCTCATTATAGCCCTTATTAATTTTGAGACAGTATGGAAAATGCAAGTAGCATACGTCGTTAATTCAGCTAACATTAGCTAAGATAGCGAAGCTTAGCATTGGCTTAGATAAACTAAATTAAGTTGGAGGCAGGCTTTGATTTTGCTGCCATCAAATTACACTATTTACATAACGTTGAAGTTAGTTTAGCGTAGTTAACTACCACGACCTAGCCTATATCTTGCCCAAATGTACCTAGTTACACTTGCTTCACAATAGTTGCTAGTTGTGATATGAATCTGCACTACTGTCAGTGTGAGTAGCTAATTTAGCTAAGAATAAACGTTAGAAATTGGTTAGGTATTGCTCCCACCATTCATTCCTATTTCTCTAGCAAGTAACGCTACACAATTGCACTGAACCAACACTATCATGCCGCCCAAGAAGTCGTAGTGTCAAGAAAACATATTTAGATGCAGGGTATGTCATTAGCTGGCAAAACAAGCACGCAGAGGCTTATGTCTCTGGGCCCTTAATTGATCCTGCTTGTGAATGGCAGCCCTTGATCTGGGTGGACTAGTTTTAGCAGTGTCCTCACAGCTTACAGCTTGTGTGCCTGGAATACGACCTTGTCATTTCCAGCACTTCTTTTGCTGCTCTCTCTCTAATGAGTCGATTGTCCATTACCCTAACAACCTCTCTCGGATGCCTGTTTAGTATTACACTGCTGAGGAATGAATGAGCAAATCAATCAATACATGGACAAATCTTTGAAATAGCTCCATTACATAATGGTCTAAGTAAATGGATGGATTAATCCTACCGCAATTAAAAGTCAACCTTGCTGTCTGTAATTCCCTACCTTTTAAGCCTCTATTTAACACTTCTCCTGAGTAAACTAATTAAAGGGAGACTATGGTATGAGATCATTAGCTGAAAAAAGCTATTAGAGATGATCTGAAATAGAAATCGTGGTTGTCTGTTGTACCCGTGTCAAATGAGTACCTCTACATACTTGTATCTGCCATGTCAATGACAGCCATATATCTATCACATATCTTATATTTTGTTAAAGGGTGGTGTATAAAGTATGCAGTTTCTCCTGATACTTACTGTGCCAAAATGTAATTAGGATGTGTCAGTAAAATGGACTTCTGTGTTAACTGTCTCTTTCTAGGTTACTGTAGGTGGGCGACATCCTTTAGCATTACCTAGCCATAGATAGATTTTGATGCTAAGGACAGTTAGGCTATTTTCAACTAAAATATTAAGAAGCAAAAAATAATATTCAAATACTTTTCCATTGTAAGGACTTGAATCACTAACTGAAATTCTTTATGTCTAGGTAATTCTTGCCTTCTCTTGGGTCTATATCCGAAAGTACCAGAGCCGCCAGGAGAGTGAAGTTGTGTCAACTATTACTGCAATATGTGCATTGGCTGTTGCATTGATAACTTCTGCGCTTCTTCCAGTGGATATATTTCTAGTGTCATTCATGAAGTACCCCAATGGTACCTACAAGGTATGCTGCTAGGTTTTAAAAGAGTGCTAGCATTAATTCTAAGGTGAGATTTTTGTTAGACCAAGATGGGAGTTTTAGATATCACAAATAGGTAACTTTGGTTTAGTATAACGGTTGGATTATGTTCACCTTTTTAGAAGTGGAATGTATGAGACTTTAAGTATCACATATTAAAGAAGTAGCTGGTGAAAGTAACAAACATATGAAATATATTTTTTGCTTCCCAATTATGTAAATATTAATATTCCCATCAATATTTTGACATTTACAAAATTGCACTGAGGCATTGTTGTAAGCATTTGCACCATTGTACGTGTTATTAATCAGATTCCGCCTGTCGTTTGCATTCAGGACTGGGCACATAATAATGAGACAAGAGGACAGATAGAAGACACTGTGCTGTATGGATATTACAGTAAGTACTTTTTCAACAAGCTTCTCAAGCGCACACATTCATTATGTTTGAGGATACTCTGTTAGATTAAACTGTAACTTCATTAGAATAAAACTTCTGCACTAATTAAAGGCCCACTTGAATGTTTTTGAATGTATGTTTTAGTGCAACTATATTAGTTACATTTGTGTTGATTCTTAAATAATAGCCTAGGACTTGATAATTAACATTTTATCAACTGAAAATGGAAATATAACTTTTTTTTTTACTCCAAAATGATTTAATAGTTTTTTTTATAGCATACAATCACACATTGTACTGTAGTAAATGCATCTGTAAATTAAATTCACACCTATGAATTATACTTTTTTTGATATAACAAACACTTTGTTGATGTTTTCCAATAGAGCATAAGTAATGCTGAACGGTTCCCTCAAAGATGAATGTTATTAGGCGCTTTCAATTAGATGTGTTTTAAATGAAATGGCGCTCTTCAGCTGATGATCCTGACTTTCTTAGGTGTGCAGTCTAGTTTTTTTTCCTAAACTTATGTTTTAATGTCCTTTAACAACCATGACTAGGCAAAAGATCCAATTGCTCTCTGATGGAACTGCAATGTTAAAAAATGCAAGGATCTCTCACAATGCTTATAATGAATTCCTTTTTAACTTAGTGAAATCCATGCGTGAGATATCCCTTGAAATATTTGCTCTGTGCATGTAGGTCTTGGGTCTCAAAGTAGGGTATTTTTTTTTTACTAGCAAATTGAGTCATGTCTGAGACACTTGATCATGAGCTGCTAAAGTTTTCTAACAGATGTTTGCCCAAACTGCCCGTCAGCAGCGCTGTTCTCTAGCGTCTGCTCAGAAATGCCAAACTCATGGGAGACAAGCTGTCTCCCAGCCCAGCCAGCCCAATCAAAGAAACCACTTTCATTGGCATAATGGTATCAGAAGATTAGCTTTGACAGACAAGGTACATTGCACGTAAATTCAGCATTCAGCTGCATACCATACATTTGTCCTCTAGACGCACAAATATGATTTGTAACCAAGATTGATTTTCTGTGTCACCGTCAAGAGTTTGGATAAGAGATACCCTTAAAGGAACACTTTGCCTTAAGGAGACTTAAAAATGAATAATGCAGTATGCTTGGGCAAAGGCTCTAAAGCTATATCCTCTCAGCAATTTAATCTATTTAAGGGTTAACTGGTTTAACTGCCCAGATACTGTTTCATGGTATATGGTACAGCTTTACTCCAAATAATTGCCTTTATCAATGGCCAAAAAGGCTTGTGCTATCTTATCATAAGAACAATCGGTAAGGGGCAATGCATTGTTTTTTTGCTTCTAGGTTGGTAATGAATGTATACAGTAAATTGTCCATTATAGTAGACTGGCTGCAGAGTCCTATACTAAGCAGGTAACATTAGTACCACTGTGTTTACTAGACGTCTCTGTGTGCTACTCAGAGAATGCCGGAAGACAGAGATTTTTAAATGCAGTTTCAGTTTGTTTTGCTGCTCAAATATCTCAGGAAAGCCATATGCAACAGTGCACCCAAGGAAGCAGACGATGAGGGAGGGGGAGGCTTGAAAGAGCTTGCTCCTTGCCTGTGGCATGCATCCATGCGATTATACTGTAGGTTTGGGAATGTGTTCTGCGCCATGGTCGCTTGTATATTTGTTGTTCTTATAACCCTTGGCTGTCGATCAGCAAGGTGTTTGGCTTGTAAACTCAAAATAACAAAACATGTAGCCTAAGTCTAGCATAGAATGCTTTCCCATAATGTCGTGGATTTCCACAGTAGTGATTTTCTTTAAAAAAAAATGTTATTTCACTGCTTGCCACTGTTCCAATGGAGATTTCCTCTTTCATTTTGGCCCACTCTTTGATGTTTAAAGATTTGTCAAATAAATTACATTTTCTTTAAGCAGTCCCACAGGTTAAAAGGGGTTGTAACTGTAGGCCTATGTTTTCCCAAACGTATTTGAGCGTCAGATAATTATGGCAGACTTCTGTCTAGAGACATCCACGATATATTTCTACATGCCTGCCAGGTTCCTCTGCTTGGGTGCAGTTGCTGGAATGGATAATGTGGGGCTGTTAGGATGCAAAGCTCATTTCAAGTAGCCTAGACCTATATACTGTGATTTCATTCTTGTGTTTTGAGAAGATTGCACTCCATATGAATGCCTCTTATATTCCTATTTTATGGCAGTTTTTATTTTTCTCTCTTTCTCTTTCAGTGCTTCGTGTGTTGAATTAGCTTGATTAAAAGACGCTCCTTTTCCTTTTTGAGACAATTCATATTTTTTTGTGCTACCAGTAGGTGGAGATCAAGATCCATGCCTATCAGATGCAAACCTTTGTTAAAGCTTCCACATCTAACCTTGAAAGCAGGATTTTATTTTGTGGGAAAATTTGACAACCCTGTCCATCCGTCGTTTTACAAATGGAATAATTACACAGTTGACATAAAGATTTGAGGCATGTTTTTCTCCAATGCAAAGTGATTTGTTTTCAAAAGTGATCGCTGTTAATGAAAAATGCGTGCATAGCCAATGACTTAATGAGCTGAGAAAAGATTTGCTAGACAATTTGCCTCTTTTCTGAAACGAGCTATTTAATTGTGTTGCAGTATATGATGGACCGGGATTGGTCTTGAGTAGAGATGTGTATTATGCCTTTATATACCGTAGACCTACTTACATTTTTGTGTTTGAAAGTGTGACAAGATTATTGATGTTTTACTGTGGAATCCATCAATACAGGATGATGGATATGCCACGATTTTCATTCTATTTATCGAAGATGTTTTACCAATTGTTGCCTCATATATGTGTTAACCTATATCATCATCTTATTGAAGAGAAGGCACCATCTGTACTGACAATACAGGTTAGGTCCTCTAAAAGTATGCTGTTGGATATACATTTTAAGGCCCCATTGATATCGCCGGGTGACGTATTTCTACATCCCCTCAGGGTCTGATAAATTCCCAGAATTGTAGTCCCCCTTTTTAAATCCAAAATAACTGATCTCAAATGAGCTAAAGTGTGTTTGAAGCTTGGGATTTTGTGCTGCATGCTGTATCTGTCCATTTTCTCAGACTGTTCCTCAGTACTTCAAAGCAGTGGTACATGGGACCCTCAAGCAAGGGGCAAAATACCCCTGAGTCCTCTAAATAAATCAGTGGCTTTCATTCTGTCTTTTTAGCCTTGTTTTTTTTGGAAGAAGGGTGAGAGAGGATGCAATCGTCTATCTAAACAATCTGCAAGCATTCATGTGTTTTTGGCTTGCTCATGTACGCCTACACATGGTGGGTGATTTCTAATGGAATGTGCTAGCCTAGTTCTGGTGCTTAGAGGATTGCTGAAAACACTGACAGATTGCACCTTTATCAGAGAGGGCAGCTCTTTGGATGATGGTAGATTCTTGCTGTATAAGAACATTGGCCACTGCACATAAATGGTATAAAGGTAGATTTAGGTTCGAAAGAAGAAGACTTTTTTTGGCCTGTATGTCTTTATTAATTGGTGATTAATGTGATAACTTTGTGTGATTACTAGGAAAAACAACTTTGTTTTTAAAAAGTAAAACTTGTCCCCACTCCCCAGAGCCGATTATTATAGATCTTTCCTTTACACATAGACCTACTAAATATGTTTTCTCAACAGCAATTGGTAATGAAGTCGAGTGTTGACTGTATAGTTCACAGTTCAAGAGTAAAACAAAAAGTGGTTGACCCTCGTACTAATGCTAACTCTGTCTTTGAGTTACTGGTGTGTTCAATGGTGAACTCTGGTGTCAGAAACTCCAGCTTACACCTCTGAGCCATGGGCCTACTATCATGTGCCTTTCTGCTCCGTTGACAAACTGGCAGTATTTAATGTGCTCAGAGTCAGTATAGTGCACTAAAAGAGGCTGTGCTGAAACATGAATGTGTCTGCTTTTAATTGTTGGAGCTCCACACATATAAGCCCAGGTTAGGAAACAAAGATTGCCATTTTTTTTCTTTTCAGCTTCTTTTTTACTGACACCAAAAACATGAGTTGTCTAAACACAATTGTCTAGACTATTACATCTTGCTTGTCACTCTGTTTAATGTACATTTAAGTCAGTGAGACAGTCATTATTAGGTGCATGTTCCTTGCCCAGGCAGTCATCATTAGTGTACTACCTCCTAAAGCTATGCATTAAAGCAGACATTCTTCCCAGGAAGAGAATCATAATGAAGTGTGTAAAAAGCTATTTGGCTTATGCTGGTCCACTTGGTCAGGGATTCATTTGATAATGTGTCTCGCTCCTCTCGGGGTCCCTCAAAAATAAATTCACTATTCATGTCTTGTATTACACGACCACTTCAAGAAATTGATGTGGCTCTACCTCCCGAATCCATGGACAAGGAGTCCGTGGGAGACCGTGCGTCCTACTGGGGCGATAGCAGCTGCCTTTCAATCAGATATTGGCACCATTGACACCAACTATAAAGGGAAACAAAATGGAACAGCTCCGAAGCCGCGTCTTAGAAGTCTCTAGGGTTTTCGTGCGCAATTCCTTAATGACAGTGATAAAACGAATTAGGCCTGCTAACGGACCTGTCCCGACATAGCCCCTAGACAAAACAAAAACATCTGCAGTGCGGTTGCCATTGTATATTAGAGCTTTCCAGAATAACTACATTATTTTGTGTATTGTGCCTGGCTATCCTAGGTTATTTAATACTGTTCAGAATTTTGCACTCCAACATAAAACTGATCACTGTCCTTTTCGACTTGTGAATAACCACCACCCCCTGTTTTGTGCTTAAGGAAAGATATACGGTAGTTTTTATAGTATTGATTTCGATTCTATTGCAGTCAAAGATCATTCAGAGAAATGCCCGTGGTTTCGGGGGATGTTTTGTCATCAGTATGCGTCTGCTGCCTCCTCATAGGACGGTTTGGGCTCTGAGGTCGACTCCTGTGAGAATCCAATACAACAGCAAATTATCAACTGCCCTGATTTGTAATCTGACGAGCCCTGCGCAGGCCATCGGGGGTACCACTCCAATAGTGGCGGACTGTGCTAATTTACAAGCATGTGACAATCAATCACAGGTCTGTCGTTGCTGCCCACTTGACCTTAAAGAAGTGAAGTGTAAAAAAACATTAATAAGCACAAGAATGAAATGATGGATACGTTAGTGAATGGTGTTTACTTTCATTGTCAATCACTCTGAGAGGCACTGCGTGGCACCAACTTTATAATGGTGTTCATTTTATTCAGCTTTGCTGAAAGAAATTACGACTCAAAAATTACAGGCTACCTGTTCTTGCTACCTGGTAAGTTAACAAAAGTCATTTTTAGAGTTTGCACTGACCCCAAGTGTAAGGGCACTTAAAGTGGATTCAGTAGAATTGAATGTTGTGTTTGCAGTATACTGTTTCCTTCAAGTGGCCTTTCTTGATATCTGTGATTCTTGGCTAAACCAATCTTAGTTAAGTGGAAAAAGAGAAGGACTATTGAATTGAAGGAATCAATGGGAAGGACAGCCAATAGCATTTCAGAGTGTTTCAAGCACTAGTCAGTTCGCAGTGACTGAAAAGCCACCAAAAATGATACCCCCATGCTTTAACAGGGAATCGGAGTGAAAGCTTGTACCGACCCATCCAGTAACAGGGGAGTCTGTAGAGACACAGGTTTTTCCACCAGTGTCTCTGCTCCTTTGTCACAGCCTTTCTCTGGTGAGCTTCCTATGCCATTTAATTTTCACATAAATGTAATACATATGAGCAATCTGTCTGCCCTTGCAGTGGAGCCATGGCATTTTGAGGACAAAGGTGTGATGTATTTCATCAGAAAGAACCTTGAGTGCGCCGCTGATAGTGACAGTGTTGGTCTTACATTAGTCTAACCACAGTTGAACAATATTATTATCACAATATGTAGTGGTAATAGTTAGGAATGATTTAGTTGGTATGCTGCATAGTGCTGTCGTGTACCTCATTGTAATAGTTATGTGAACAGTTAAATAACGTAAAATAAATAAATAATCAATGGTTGGCAAATGTAAAACCCCTTACCATTGTGTTGTTTTGGCATATTTTTTAAGATTAAAGAAATGTGTTCAATCGATATTTGAGCACAGTAACAATAGACATTTTTGCCATGCTTGTGAACATTTTCAAGTCCTTTCAAAATATTAATGTCACAAAATAATTTGAAGTAAGGCTTGAGTTTGAGGAAGTACATTTAATAATTTAGCACTTACCTTCCTGTCATTGGAGTTAATATGCTAAACTTCTATCCCCAGTCAGGTATTCTCCCCAGCTGAAGATCTGGTTAGCGAGTAATGGATGATCCACAATAATGCGGTCTGACCTATTCTCTGAGTGTGTTGATATTCATGGTGTTATGATTAATATTACCCATTGCTTTACCTCACAAGTATGCCAGTGGCAGCAGCATACTGTTGGCATTCATTCTTTTTGTTTTATTCCTCTCAAGTCATTCTGGACAAAGCGCTACTAGCTCATATATGGCTCTTAAATGAACAAATTGGTGGAGAAGATTTCTCACCACAGTCATTACTGAGGAACTTGAAAGCTTTAAAACAGTCGTATTTCTTTTAACAGTGGGTATGATTTGAACAAAGAGTTGATTTATGCCAGATATCATGAGCTGGAAAGGATCTTTCAGATCCCTAAGATTGGTGCCCTGTAGGACTCTTGGTTGGCTGTCGTTCGAATGGGTTGAATAGTAACAAATAACTTATACATGCAGCCTGTGCCAATTTCACAAGCTGACTGTTTGTTGGTAAGATAATTTAACAAGTGAAAAACGGTTTTTTTTAGCTAAGTGTAAGTTGGAAAATATAGCTCATATCTAATTTATCTCACTAAACATAATTAAACCCCAGATTTTTGTTTAATTTTTAATGGTGTGTCTGCCCTTTATACCTCGTTTTCGATCAAACTGTACTTTCTCATTCCTTTTGAGTATTGGAAACATTGGAAAGGTCCATGACAGGTCAGGCTTACAAATACAAATGAATATGTTATTGTGTATTTCTTGTGCGTCATGTTTTTGTTTGTTTATCACCACAATATGAGCAGTGCTAATGACTCATGCTATCACCTCCAGGAAGTGCTATGCCAGTCATGTTGCTGAGGAACATCTTTGCGACATTATTCTCTGAGTTATTTTGGGGTTGTCGGGCTGCCTTCACTGACATCCATTAGCTTCAGATAGAAAAGCCCCCAGCTTGAAATAGCTTTTCTCTATTTAAGTGTTTTTGCCTCACCTCCGCTCCATGAATTTCTAATGATGTGGAGTGTTAGTGTTTTCCCCAAAAGGAGCTACTTGCATGGGAATAGCCAGGAAAACAAAAAGTCCTAGGTTCTGAGAATATGCAGTGGCTCCCAAGGGGCTGGAGTATTCACTGTATGCACTCTTCTTACAGCTGATACAATAGCTTACTGGTTTTGTTGAATAAAAGCCTTTCCGGTGCAATATTTACATTAGTCGGCAGGGAGGGAGGAAGACTTTTTTTTTCTCTCTTTCTCTCTCTCTCTTTGTTCCACTGTTGGAATGTCTGAAATGGGTTTTTACCTGCTTCAATGGTTTTGCCTAAATAGCCAAGGGAATATGCCTATAAGAAAAGGATAACCCACTGAAACGTAAATTGCATCCTAATTGAAACAATTGTACACACCAGTAAATCCAATACTGTGGCCTTAATGTGAGGAAGAAGGTTTTACCTGCTAGTATACTAGATTTCTATACTTGCTCACCAGCCCCTGTGCTAGACTTCTTAGTTAAGTTCACGGATTCAGACAACTGGTCATTGGCTTTAAGGCTACCACTTAGTGTAGATGTGAGGCTGATTGCTGGACACAATGGCTAGATTTTACAACATGTGCGTTTACTGTAGGAAATGTAAGACAGCTTCAGCTAAACTGTTGCTGAATTCATAAAAGTGTAAATCAAGTTCAACTCCACTGTCAAATCTAAAAACTTGTTTTTATGCTTGGTTTCTACCATTGGACTTGTGTTTGATGCACTATTGCCCTCTCAGAGCTTGAGTGCTGAGATTGTGAACACTTTGATCTTGTGAAGTTATGGGGAAAGTGAGCATATGAGGTTTTTTTCTACAAAGAGAATGAAACAGAAAAGCAAAGCAAGTTGAAAGGTCTTTATGGGTACCCAAACATCTGTTGCAATTCTTCCTGCCTTGAGGCGCCTCAGAAACTCACTACTCTAAATCATTTGCTTGGTGGTGGTACCACCATGTTCATTTTTCTACTTGTAAGACGCATACATTTTTGCTATGTTTATTGAGCACGTTTGATTCACATATTATCGTGTAGACCTAAAATGCTACAGACATGCCTCGTTTTACATATTTGTTTATTCTCTCTCATATTTTACATGTTATCAGGTATCTGTGGACCATTGACTCTTACCTCTCATTCATTATTTTTGTTTAAATATATTTGATATATTAACGGTAAATCAACTACAGTAAATCATTTTTTCCAAGCCACAGTTGTTTCTCTCAGGTTGCTTATTCAACAACTTAAGTAATAAGTTCAGTTTACTATATAATGTTAATCATTTCAATCAGATTAATTAAACCATAAATCAGTTTGTCCATCCGTCCACTGTATGTCTATCTCTCTCTCTCTTTACAGCACTGTACTCCATCATCCTGTTCTGTGTGTTCCTATGGATACCCTTTGTTTACTTCTACTACGAGGAAAAGGATGACGACAGCATCAACAAATGCTCGGTAAGTACGCCTCTCCGTCCTGCTACACTGTACACACAGCACTGATGAGCCCTTTTGTTTCCTGGTAGGCTCCTGCACTACTTAGGCCTCTTATGGTGTAATGGAGGGAGAAGCCCTGCTGCGTTAATGTAGTCAAATTCATCTCGGCGTCCTTCTGCCCACGTTGAACTATTTTTGTTATACGTGTATCAAGCATCTAATATGTCGTCCTAATAAAAAATAACAGTTACAGAGTAGCTACAACCACAGCCCCTGTCAGTAGTAGCAAGAAAGCTGTTTTATTAGTGTAGAGTGGATCAGTCATACAAGGCCAAGGTTTCTGTAGCACTGTGTGTATTCAGCTTAATCTAGTTTGCACAGTACAGACCTTTGAAAGTCTGCCATATAGCATTCTGCAGTATCAGCTGTGGTTGGATGAAATGCTTTAACGCCAAATCATCTTCATTTAAGACCAATCCATAATTGTATTTTATGCCTGTAAAGTCGGACCCAAACATTTGTCTTGTTAGAAAATGTTCTACAAATATATTTCTTTTGAAAAGGTCTTTATTTGACACCTGCTCTTTAACATAAAGTGGCACCTAACGTTGACTGTTGAGAGCTTTTGGCAATCGGCTAGCCCTCTTTCTGAACCTAATATTGCTGAAATGCCAAATATGGGTCTCCAAAGGACACTCCAGTGAATGATGTACAGATTACATGCTACAGAGGGTTTTTCCTTCCCTCTGTTAGTTCGGAGCTGACAGAAGCACTTTCTCTCTGCAGAGAGGAGTTCTTTTGAATCATTACTTTCAAAGCAGTCTGAATAGCAGTGGGAGTGAGAAGTCTCTGCCAGGTCGAACAGTCTCTAAACTACAGCTCTGACTCCCCATTGTCCCTAACTCCCTCCCTTACCCCCTCTTTGACAATGAATAATTTGATTTTTACCAAGGTCATGATTTACCACAGTTTAATTTCTTCTTTTATTACAGCAAGTGAAAAATGCTCTGAAGTACACAATTGGATTTGTCATCGTGTGCGTGGCGCTCCTTTTAATTGGGTAAGTCAGAGGCATGGTGGGATGGCTCACGGTATTAACAGATAAGTAAGATGGCGCATGGTAAGAATATAGCATTATGTTCGGAGTAAAACGCCTTTCGTTCTTGAAATATTTGATTTGCAGGTGCTATCAACAGAACGTTTTTGGCATGTGGTACCATTTTAGTTGGGGTTTGTTTTACTTGGTAGAACCAAAGAGTAGGTCATATTGCCAGCATGTTTCATGTGGTCAAATGAGCCCTAATGCTATTTCGTGATATGTCACATCCTCTAGTCTTAAGCGTAGGTGTGTTATCAGTTTCTGGCAAATGATCCAGAGCGATTGAAAAAAAAAACAATGGATGGTTATCGACACCAAACGAATGTATTTTATTAATTCCACTGCAGATATGGAAGGGCAAGTCAGTTCAAGCTTTAGTCTCTGGCCCTGATATCCTCTCTCTTTTTAAGCTATTGTAAAACGCTTCATTCCTTAAATGCTTCAAAGATGACTCAATCCCTTAATCCGTAGTGATACATGGTCTCGACCGTGTCCCATTTAACCTCAAGTTTACACTGTTTGTGTTGAGCAGTGCCTTCCCACCATAAACATAATGGATTTCTTCTTCAACATTGACAGTAACATGCCTTTAGTTCAGGTCATGTAATTTAATGTGCTCTCAACCATTAAATAGTGTACTGATAGAAGGCCAGCACAGATTGTGGATGTTCTTAGGCACGCGGTTCCCTTCGCACGGCCGTTTTTAGAAGTTAGGATTCTTTTTAGACAGAAGCAATTTGGGGCCTATTTTACCTTTGGAACTGGCCCCATTGCCCCTTTGTGTGAGGGAATTGTTGCTCAGGTCCCTTGATGTGCAGCAACATGATAGCTTTTATCCTCAACTGTCTTGCCCCGTGATACCTAGAGACATCAGGGGCACTGCTTGGTGCCTGTTCATTCGGGTGCCAGCTGCTGAAACACAGTCCTCTGTTTGCAGCCTTCAAGCCTGGCGAGATGAGCCCCACAGCTCTTAAAAGGGCCATTAACCTTTAGCTGCAACCGACCCTGTAAAGTTGCTTTTTGATGTGTCTTCTCCAAGGTGTCCTGAATAAAATGCATGATATCTATATGGGCTCGAGACAATGTGCCTCCTGTGAGCGTACAACAGTGACCAAAAATATCCGTCTGACTAAAGCGAGCCTTTTCAGACCTCCTGGCAGTGTTTAGTCGGTGACTTGGCGCTGCTTAGCTAATTATTGCTCATTGTGGGCAGATAGTAGCCTTATGGTAGTTCTTGCTAATTGTTTAGCCTCTTTAGGTTCATCTGTCTTTTCTGGCACACAATATCAATATCACTTTTCTCAGTATGGCTGTATTACTTGCTGTGTTTAGTATGGCATTTGCCACTTTCTATTCTGGGACCACATACATTTTATGCTATCCTTTATATATTGTTTTTGGACTCTTTCTTTTTAGCAGAATGTCAATGTATTTAGCTAACTTTAACCTATTTCTATGCCACTGACTTCACTTACAGAAATGTAGATGCAGTAGCCATTGATGACATTGGAGCTAATTCATTCACATTCTGTTATCCTATTTGATTGACGTGTTTACAGACTAGCTTGTAGTTTGATTAATGCTCCTGTTTGTTCAAGCGAAATGAGCGGTCAACCTAACTCTATTTGATGAATAATGAGTAATACCATCTCCATTCTTTAGCATAACAAATACTAAGATTCTGCCTCTTGTAGACTGGCAAAATTCATGTTTCGCAATTAAGCTCCAACCATGTACAAAATGATAAGTGTCTAATCTATGATTGGAAAGTTTTTCGGAAATGCTAAGGATCATCTTCTATACTCGTTATTTATAAGGCTACTGTCAAGAAGACATGTTAGTATATGACCTTATTGATAAATGAAAGATTTAAAATCTACAAACCACTGTAATGCCATAATAACACATAAAGTCATCTCATTCATGCATATTTTGCACAAAAACAGCGAGTTTCTCTGTTTGATTATTTGCAGTGCCTTTGTTCCTCTTGAAGCACCACCCAGTCAGAATTCCACCCAGTGGGAGAAGGTGCAATACCTGTTTGAGGAGCTCGGGAGTAGTCGTAAGTAAACTGTGGCTCCGGCGGCATTATGAGATGATACATACACAACACTTACACAACACATACACAAACAGACACGCACGCACCGGTATGAGAAGTGTCAGAAGAGCAAGCGCATACACAAACACCTGCTGACTTTTTTTTTTTATCCGAACGATACATAAAGCGTTCACCACAACAATCCCAGTACAGTAGTGAATCGTGGCTTTGGAGGTTGTTACCATTCTAAAGCTGTATTGACCAGAGTGAGGGATACCACAAGAATGCCCCCTTGGGTGACATGTGGACTTTGTACAGTTGACGTTTTGCTCTGTCAATGTCAACTAGCCTTATTGTGCTGCGTGCATCCTGTGCCCCTGGAAAAACCCGCTCGTGTTTTTTGTCATGATCAATGACCCTGTCCTCACAGCAAACCTCAGAAGAAGAACAAAATAACAGCTTTTTTGTTATTTCCTATTTCATAAATGTTTTTATATATTTTTTTAAATACTGTAAAACCAGTTGAGAGTCTGTGAGTATATTTGAATTAAAGTTCACTTGCATTGGATCATGATTACTATATGAGCATTGTAATTTTCGTAACTATATGAGCATCGTAATTTTCAATCCTTGTCGATTTAGAGAAGTGCTTGCGTCTGACATGTGGGCGTAGCTCCGGGCTTGGAATCACAGGAATCCCCTGGCCTTATGGCACCTAGGGCGTCGGGAGGAAGTGGGCCCATCTGTCAGAGGGTCCTCACTGCTGCAGACCGCCCCGTCCACCCCCTCCCCACCTTGCTCCCCTGGCACGGGGGGGGCAAATAGCAGCACTGCTGAGAAAGAAATGGCGGGGATCATCCCTCAGCTAATTCCCCAGCTTTTCTCTCTCCAGATGGGAGGTTAATTGAGCAAAGGGAAGACACTCCTTGCTAAGTCAGCCTCTCGACCCCTGCGCTGCAAACCGCTCATTTAGGCCACTGCAGCTCAAATGGGGCGGCCATTACATTATTCACAATGGTGCAATGAGGCCTGGCTGCTCTGGATCGGTGTAGCAACGAGTGGTGCAGCTACCAAGGCTCTTTCTCTGCTGCTCAAAGCCCCATATTGGTTCTCTAGAGGGCCGACACTTTGAAAATGCTCAGCACTGCCAGTATTTTTGCAAATATGTGGGCATTTGGCGTTCCAGATTTATTATACAATAGGGACTTTTCTAAAAATGTTTCCTTAGATATCGTACATCACACCCTCACAGTATGCAAATGTTGTTTTGTCGATGTTATAAAAATGTCTGGCCTATGGTCAGACAAATTTTTAATCCTTCCAGTTTTGTATATCTTCTGCCTTAGACTAGATGTAAAAGGTCAACGGTCATCACCAGAAAGTCCACAAGGTCCATGGTTGGTGATGTTCATGTCAACCCCCCCACCCGCCTCCCTCCAAACGTTTCTACGGCGCAAACTAAAGTGACGAAGAGGCATACTTCTTCAAACTCCTCTGCCCCAAGTCTCTCGGTCCACAAGACAGAGTCTCCCCAAATCCTAGCTAATCCAATGATAGCCTTGAGCTACTGTGTGACTGGCTGTAACAGAGCCACTGTCCTCGGAGGAGCTTTGGAGCTGTCACAGCTTTCATTTCCTGCCCCAGCCTCTCAAGGTTTAGAAGATACGCCAGACAATTTAATGAATATGAATCCACAGAGATTTCCTCTGAAATAATCATAAGTATTGGAAAGGGGCTGTCGCTACCTGGACAGGGACTGATGTGGCTACGGGCCATTACCCCCTCCCAGCCTACGCGTGTTCTGACAGAGCGATGGCCTGCTGATGGCGAGTGGCCCCGATGCGTCACGGCTGCCCTCCCTCCAGGCTTCCTACACTAACTAAACAGGGTCAAAGAGACCCCTGGGATTCATGTGGAGTGGTGGCTGCTTGCTCAGCCTGTGTCCTTCATGTTCCTAGAACACCGCCGCTTGTCAGAAGAAACAGTTGAACATGGTGCCATTTTGTGAGACTGAATTAATTGGGCTGAATGTGAACCTGTGAAACAACAGATACTTTCAGAGTCTTGAATATTTACGTTTAACTTCTGAGACTTGTAGGTGCGATCTTGGTATTTTCATAATGATGATAAGACAAGGACACTTTACAAATTCAAGGAAGCATTTTACAACATTTTAAATTTTTTTGTATGTTTTACTTTACATTACCTAAGATGTGTGTTTGGGGGTAGGAGGAGGGCGCTGTTGTGTTGAAATAGATGCTATTGTCAACTTTAATGACTATGCTGGGCAGCTACAGGACTCACCTAGATAGAAGTGCTGCTTCTAGAGGCAGAGGCGTATGGCGTCTACATAAAGACAAATGATGTGATGCAACAGCCGACACGTTATGGATTAAAAACTCCATTTCCCTATGTATACCTTTACAGTATGTGTGTTAGTCTGACAGCTGTCCAGACAGGATGTTTGTGTTGAGTGCCGAGTTTTCCTCGGGGATAACAGACGTATTTTGAACAGCCACCTGATATCTTAGCAAACAACCTTAGGGATGTGCACCGATTGGTCTCGTCCCTAAAGCCCACACGGCTGGGTCCTGCCTCCACTTGGTTCATCTCGCTTCCTTCTCGATGCCCACTAATACACCGAGCTTAGTGTGACGCCATATCTGCATGATTATATATCATGACACGGAGAAGCCAAGTGCCGGGGCTAAAGGAGTTCCTTAATAAATACCTCTCTGTGGACACACAAGCCTGAAGGGCTATATGCACGGAGAGATAAGGGCCTCCTCCTTCTAGAGCCGTCGCAACGCAGGCTCGGCAGATGTGGAGCACCACCGATAATAGACAATATTCTCTCTGTTTAATCCCCGGAAAATCTGCTCAAGAAACCAAGCAGAGAGGCAGCAAACAACCGTTCCTTCTCTGGGTGGAGTGTTCACAAACAGAATGCTCTCCATGCAGAACATGGAACCATTGTCTGCTTTACCAAGCTCGCCACTTAACAAAAGCGCTGTGATCACAAAGCAAAACCCCCCCATTGAAATGGTAATGTTCATTGCAGCAGTCAGACTTCAAAGCTTTTATTTGGTTACAGTACAATGGAGAGCAGGTATATAATTTAGCTTCAATTCCCCCTTTCCGTGTTCTACTGCTCATATAAAGCCCCCCCCCCCCCTCCCCCACAAAAAGAAAAGAAAACTGCTAAGTGACGAGTGTAACGTGCATCTCGAAACTTTCCATGTCAATAAAATATTTCTACTTCGAATACTGCGCCCGGGTTTTATTTTCCCGTTTTCCGTTTGAAGCTGTGCTGAGAGCTTTACCGACAGGCCCACACTGGCAGGTGGGCAAAGGCTGCCCGGCGCTTCTGCTGCGGGGATGTGGGGTGACCACCAGGGGGCAAGCGTGCGGCTGCTCTTAGCGGGCTCCCTGTGACAGGTGGGAACCTAACAGGGGAGAGAGGCGATCCGTCTCTCTATCAATCCCTGTCATCTGGCGCCGGCTCTGACAGCTGGCGTGACACCCACTGTCGCCCTTCCCCTGACGGGTGGCCCACTCTCCCCTTCAATCAAAGGTGACACACATCAAGTTAATCTACAGGGCAGGATCCTGGTTTTGTTAATATACTGCGCCCTCGCTCAGTATCTAAATGATATTAGCCGTGCTAAATGTCCGCCCCAAGTTCCTTTCCACGCAGTAAAAGCTTGCAAAGCTTTGAGGCCAAATGCTCGGATGACCTTTCAGTGACAGCCCTGAACCAGCATGTGGAACAAATGGAAACAAATGGAAAGGCAAATAAGCTGAAGCACCGGCTCCACCGAAATGTCCCTCAAGTGTGGATTCATCATTTTGCGCTACACTACATAGGAAGTGCATGCTGTTAGTCTTTGGCATATCTCTGTCAGAGGTCAAATATACCTTTCTAATGTCCCCCCCCCCCCCCCACTCCCTTTTTTTTTATTCTCCCTCCCTAACCCATTCTCTCCCTCTTTCCTGCAGATGGCCTCCCCGCCCTGTCGTTTTCTATCAGCACTCTGACCTTGATTGGCATGCTGGCAGTGATCACTTATACGGTGAGTGGGGGGGCTGGAGACTGTTGGCCGCTGTCGCGCCAGTGATTTGCATGATGCTCGAGAGGGCTGTAAATGCACATAAAATAAGACTGACTGGCCAGGGGGAGGAATGCCAAATGTGGCCGGTTGAGGAACTTTAAAGGGACATGTCATGATCTAGGATCTTAAACGGACATATCGGTGGTACTCGGGTCTGATTTTTGTGAATCTAGTCGAAAATAAGAGTGCATTCATAAGGTTGCGCTGTCCTTTAAATCTGCTGTAGCAGGTGTTACTACCAACTCCCTGTTCCATGCTGTTTTATAGTCTTAACACCAGCTAAGTTGTTTGGTTGAAAATCTTCTGGATATCAGATCATAAACGAATAAACTGGGACATTTTATGCTGGGACAGGTGTACACTTTGTAGCAGTTGATGAGTTAATTAACAACACAGCTAATTCAATTTAGCCCGTTAGCATTAATTTGGCTACTGTACCACTATTGACACAGTGCCAGCTAGACATCTTGATGTTGTAGCATTGATAAGTAAAATCTCTGTTACTACTGCCATTGCATTGGTTTTGAAGGTGTCACTTTTGACATTACATACTGTATGTACACACCACACAAGCTACAAATAGGCCTGAATGACATACGATATTCCATTGTGGAAAGATTTGGTCCAGTAACTGATGTTTATGTGGTGTTTGTGAGTGCATGTGTGAAACACGTCATTTTGGTGCAGATTTCTGCCTGTGATTGAGTGGCCGTTCAGTATTAGTAATGCTTTGTGATTCTAGCGTTTTGGCATTCAATCGCTCAGATCTGTATTCCTCACCGTCTTTCATCCGAGTGCCTGACACTTTGGCATGAAGTATATGCAGCATCCACCATCCCACTTATCTCCTGCCTATTTATATTTCTCTGCCTCAAAGACCATTAATATATGCCTGTATTTTTGATTCCCTCAGCAGCATACAGTAGCTGACTTTTTTCCACAGATAATAAAAATGGGGTGTGGTGTAACACTTGTAAATGCTGTCCATTTCTCACAACTGCTATCAAAACAAGACTGTGAACATCTTTTGATGGGGCAGTGTTTTTTTCTCTAGTGATGGTGTGAGCAACACCGGAAAAGTCCATTTCGATGTAAAAGCAAAACTCAAAAACAGTAGCCAGTACAAAGCCTAACATGTAACGATGACAACCGACCCAGATCTGACCAACTTCTGTCCAAACTCCCAAGCTGATTTGGACTCTTACACAACTCCTTAATTCCGAGCTCTTTATAAATAATACACCATCAAATGGAGTACGTTGTAGAGCCCAGCTCTCTTTAGGACTTCTAATCCTACTCAATAGGGACTTTGCCCACTGTTCTCTCTCACTTTGCTTTCCCTGGTTCTTTTCTTTAAAGAGTGGATAATTACGCTGGCAAGTCTGGAGGATGGAATTGTGCTTGGATTTGCGTTAACCCCATGTTGTTATCGGCTTGGTGAGGGGCCCGCGGTAATCAACATGTCTAGTGTGCCTTTGTTTTGATCTGCCATGTTTTGATGCAGAGTCAATCAAAAAACCAAGGCCCTGCGGAGGACAACAGCAACTAGGGTATCTCTCTCTCTCTCCTTCCTCTTTCTCACTCTCTTTCTTTCCCTCTTTTTCTTTCTCTCTCTTTTTGTCCTTGTGTCTCAGTCTGTCTTTTCTCATTTCATCTCCTTTTCTCTCTCTTTCTCTCTGATTCTTCAACTTTCTCACACCCTCTAATCTACTAACCTCCCAGCCCCCCTCTTCTTTAAATCAATAAGCTTCAGTGGCCTAACCAGTGGAGTCCTCACCCTGGACCCTGCCCCACCCTGACTTTCAACACTGTTTTTCAGAAGGCGATTCATCATTCTTTGCCGTGTGTTATTATTATACATAATTAACCTAATGGAATCTAAGTGACGGGTACCGTATGCAGCAGGAATGTAGCCCATGACTCCCTGGGTTCATTTATCACTGCTCTTTATGCAGAGGTGGCCACTCACCCTTAATTCAAACAACCGGCCAGGATGTAAACCCCACATAACACTGCTGCGGCCCGGTGCACTTTAAGTAAATGCAAGAGCAAGCAAGTTCTAACCTTCACATTTTTTTTTTTTGGCCAACGCGACACTTTCCTAGGTGCAAGCGAATTAATATTCACCCAGGAGCAGATGCAAAATGGAGCCATCGCCCATTATGAAGTATCTAAAACACCATCTGGTTAGGCCATGTGTAGTAGCCTCTCTGTCATCAACCTGGACACTATCACTCTTCCCATAGCAACGACCTGTTGCCCACAAAGACCTGTGTAGTTACTGTCATTTCTGAATGACTTCAGGTCAAATATCTCCTTTGTGCCCTAGATTACAAAAAAAAAGAAATTTGAGCTGCTATTCTGTATGTGCATGTTCATGAAACAACTTAACTCGGCGCGTTTAGATTAAAAGTGAGTTTTGGTTTTATCCGAGTTCCTTGAGTAGACAAGTTAATGATCACCATAAGAAATTGAGAATCTGGCCTGATTCAAAGTGCAAAGCGACGTATACGTTATTAGCATCCCTTTGTTAATTTTTCATTCAATATCCTTGAGCTCAAATTTTGTGTGCGCTCGGTGCATTGTGATGCATTACATCACCGGCCAGCTTGCATCTTATAAAGGCCAGCTACCCACACAGTCCCGCAATGCTGTATCTTCTGCTAGTCCTCTTTCTTACCGCGAATGGCCTCACTTGGCTAAGGTCGCTTCCATTTCCATTACCAGGGGTCATGGGTCACCTTCATTTCAACCTGACTCACTGTCTGCATCTGCTCCAAAGTGCATTCCTCACACGCGTTTGGGATTCCTTGCAAATGGCAAAACCATTCATCAAACAGACTCTGCAAATCAAGCACATTTAATAAGCCTTAGCATTCCATTTTGTCTTTGAGCTGACATTACAATGAAAATTATTGGCACAGTGACTTTTTAATGGGGTTGTAATATTTGCATATATGCATATGGCCGTATATCATTGGCCCCTTACTTGGTGTTGGACCGGGCGTATCGGTGGTGACAAGAGGCCCTCTGTTGAAGCCGCAGCCTCATGCGTCATGTGAAGTCCTCCAGGCTTGATTTAAAAGCCTGGCGAGCACCGTGACTTATGGCGCAGGCAGCTCCCTCTCCCCGTGCCACTTCTCGCTCAAAACTGCAACTGCAGCTTTAAGGTACAGATGCCCAACCAAAAAGGTGAAGAGATGAATTTCAGCTGATCTAATCAAGCCCTTCTGAATTGACCTGAGAAGAATACAGCCCCAGGGTCGGATCAGATTTTTCTATTGGCTTTAAAATAGATAGGCTTGAAGGGACTTTGCCTGTGTTAAACATCCTTGCATTGCTGGCCTGCTGCTATGTTTCCTCGCTTGTTGTCATCCAGAATGACCAAATGGATGTGCTATACAGCCGCAAAGTCCAAATATGTTTAGACATTTTTTACATTGCTCTTATAGAGCTGTGTGTACCTATCCCTAGCTTCATCGGGAAGTCCTCTTCTTGTAATTATCTGTGAATAAGTACACTAAATTCAATAGCATCTGCATTAAGAATTATGTTACAATTATGTTACAATAGTTGTTTATTTTCTTTTTTCAAATGTCTTTCTCTCTCTCTGTCTCTCGCTCTCACAGCACTACAGATATTCTTTAGATGGGAATCAATAGCAGCTTTAGTGTTTTGAAGATGTGTGGGAGAGCCTTCTCATCCTTTTCCATGGGCTCTGCCAGAGTAACGCACAAAGAAGGGGCTTGTACAGGGTGCCTGTGGCTCTTTTCTGATCCAATAGACCCCCCCCCCCGCCCCCCCCATCCACAAGTCAGATGATGCTCTGTGAATGATTCAAGCTGATTGATTTTTTACACTCTCCTAAGCCACTCTCCGTTTTTAACCAATAGATTGCGTCTAAGACAGTTTTTACAACAAGTTTAATTGCCACTTATGATGATGTCTAAGCGGAGTGTGTAGGTTACAGCTGTGGGGAGGGGGAAGCCACCTGTGCTGGTGTGGGTTTGTATTTCTCTCATGTCGGCTAGCACATTGGAAGGGAAGGGAAGTGCTTCTCCTGGGATCTGGGACAGGTTCTCCTTTTATGAGCGTGTTTGATATTCGGGACATGCTTCGGCCTTAAGAGCCCCATGATTCATTGCAGGAGGCGACACCGCCCATAGCAGAGATCCACAACAGAGACTAATAATAGTCCAGCCTTCGCATCCCGAGTGTCTGCTGCCTTAATGCTACCTAACACTCCGAAGCCAGTAAAAGTTGTTTTAGAAAAATATAGGCTCCGTTTCCCTGCTTAAAAAAAAAAACTCCACTGGATGAAAGCAGGTCAGTGTCTTCTGGCAGGGTTGGAAGGTGTAATTGCACAAAAGGCACCCTTGTTTTATTATGAAAGCCTGTTAAAATGGCATCACCCCAGGTTTATAAAGGCAAGAGCTCACTGGAGAGAGCAGGTGAGTATTGGCCTGCCTCCTTTATTCTCCGTTTGTATTGATTAGACACTGCCCGTGTATTGGAGATGGCTCTCATTTTTAATTAAAGTTCAAACATCCAATATTGTGGCTGCCAGGAGGCTCCCAACCTTGGCGACACTCGGATGTGCCACTGAGTCACAGGCTCTCCTTCTACTCAAGCACAGGAAATAGCTATCGATGCGAGTCTGTCTGTATATACAAGCTGATTTTCAAATTGTTTTTCAAAGCAATGCCAAACGGTGTGTTGTGCTTCTACCCACTCAAAGTTCCTCTTCCTGCTCTTTCCTGTTTCTTTCTTTTATTGCCTCTGATCCTGGTCGTGCTGGAAGCTTCTTTGGCTCTTCGCTGCGGAGCAGATTCGTCACATGGGGGCACTGTTAGGCTGTAAATTGCAAGGCGCTCGAAAGAATCAACGTCATCTTCACACAAAATGGTTGCTACAAATTTACAGATCTGTGCCCCAGCGCAATTGCAAATTGCACCATTTTAAGCGTTTTCTCTAAAAAGAATGACATGGCCCTGGAGGCCGGCAGCTGTAATATGATTTGCTGTGTGTGTTTAGCTTCGTTTATCTACTGCCATGTGTCAAACGGTGTATGTGTGTGTGTGTGTGTGTGTGTGTACGTGCGTGCATGCGTGCGTACGTGTGTGTGTGTACGTGCGTGCGTGCGTCAAAGAATGTGGGGGTGTGTTCGTGTGGGTGGATGCACGTGCACCAAGAGACATCCACGCAGCTCACTGGCTGGCTATAACGGGTTCTTGTAATGACTGTGCTTCTCGTTTCCCTGTCTCTCAGGCCTACGGTATGTCTGTGCTCCCCCTGAACTTGATCAAAGGCACGCGGAGCGTGGTGTACGAGCGCCTGGAGAACACAGAGGACATTGAGGATGTGGAGCACCAGATTGAAAAGCTGAAAGCCAAGGTTGGTGTGAATTTGAAACATTGACGACGGGGGAAATCAAGATCGTGACACGTGCTCCAGGGACCGTGAACATAATGGGTTGATTGGTTCCACGTACCGCATTGTCAAAGCAAGTGCAACAGTTTGTAGACAAACAATAGTCACATAAACAACAATTGATAACCCTCTGTGTGCTGTAAGCATCAGCTTCACTAGAATCTGTATTATGTCCGAGGATGTTCCTAAGATCTATGTAGAGTTTGCTCACTAGTAACTCCAAATTAATGAACCATTGATTTGAACGTTTTAGTCCGTTGGGGAAAGGAAATATAACGTGTGTCCTGTCGTGATATTCCATATAAAATGATCTCTGTTTGGTGTCCAGTGTGAGGATGGCCGTCCGCTTTCGACACGGGACCGTCGGGACCTGCAGGACCTGGAGGCTAAGCTGCACGTTCTCCAGCGTCGGAGCCGACACCTGGACGTGGCGGAGAGAAATTGCTGCACCAGAGTGGGCAGTGCTCTGAGGCCCCTGAAGGTCAGAAAGTCAGGCATCAAACCCCGAAGCCCAATGCTGCCCATATTTGGCTCCAATGCTGAGTAGTTGTTTTATAAAACAAGAGTGTACTGTAAGTGATTTATTACTTTATATAGACGGATAAAAGTCCTTATGGCTTTAGTTTATGCCCGCAAATGGGCCTACCGGCTAGTGTGGTTGTCCTAAAATTGTGAAGTTGTGGCTCTAGTAAACATTTTGATGTTTTTTCCTTAAATGGCACGGTACATTTGCCTGAATTGCCTTGATTATTTGTTCAGGCAATAAAAGTGAGGCTGGTTGTTATCTTTGCCGCATGGGGGTAGTGCGTATTGGATCAATTTTCATGGTGACTTTGAGACACAATATATATGAAGCCGGCTTTTGTTTTAGTACGAACAAAGCAAGAATACTGAAAGTCAAGGACCGGCGGCCACATAATCACACAATTTCTACAAGATAAATTATTAGTTGTCTGGAAACTCCAGGCACACAGATCTGCTTTGCACAGCAGAAAGTATTTTCCCCCATCCTATGACACTTCTAAGAGAACAGCAAGGAGCTCTTGTTCTCCAGGTTCCCATGTCACATTTTCTTTCCACCGTCTATATCCTGATGGTTTACAGCTGCGACGGTGCACGCTAACCTCTAATGAAATGTTCAACCGGTGTCTGCAGCAGTGTGTCTCTATCCAAGGGGGGGGCGACTAATGACGGTCCCCAGACCCACATTTACACAGTAATGAGATGGGAGATTTATTTACTGTATGCTCCGGCACCAGCGAGGAGCGATAAGCTGAACAACGGGGAGCGATTTCTGCCGTGCCGCGCGGCGCCACCGCTGCTTCTCTCGAAGCTTGTCCTGACGCCGTTGCTTTCATGTCTGCCCACAGCATGTTGGTCCCAGCCTTGCTGCCACACGCCACTGCCTTCTCCCTCTCCTCCTCTCTGGTGGAAGTCGGTTGTTGTGTCTGTCTGTCTGGCTGTCTGTCTGTCTGTCTGTCTGTCTGTCTGCTCGCCCCCCTCCCTATGTCTCTCCTTCCCTCCTTCCCTATCTCCCTCCCTCCCTCCCCCAGTAACAAGTGCCGGATGCAGATGTTCAGATGTGACGTTTCCCGTGCACCAACAACATTGGGGATGTTATTTTTCTTACATTAAACTTTTTTTTTATTAAAGCCCTTGTGCTTCAGTGCCTGTATTGTCTGCTTGGGAGACCCCCGGCGTTTGATCCCAAGTGTTGCCGTGGCAAGCTGGTCTGACAGGAGGGAGTCGCAGCCACTCTACATTTACTGTGATTGACAGGCGTGTTTGTGTGAGACCCTAGCGTCCAAGCTTGATTGATTATACCTCATTAGATTTTGATTGTCTTCAGTTCAATTTGGCACTCTGATTAGCTCTAGAAATCAGATTTTGCGTAATTGACTGATGGTTGATTGGTAAACCTTTAACAGAATTTCCTGCATTGCAGTGACTCTTCCACCAACAATATATCCCATAACATACCACTCATATGATGACTAAACAAGTTGAACATAACTAAAAATAAGACATCTGTAACAGTCACAATGAATTTATTTCACTGAAAAGACATTGTGATGTTTTAGAGTCACTAACGTGTTCCAACACGTGAACGAGCCATTCCACCAGGCATACCAATTAATCAGCAGGCACAGAGAACAAAAGCGGTGCGTTTTATTTTTAGAAGACTTGGTGATGGATCTGGTAACCACTGCTCAACGCTTTGAGACAGTGTGGTGGTCCTGTCGACAGCCATCATTAGGGCTCATTACAAACTCACTGCCCTTGATCTAAACACACGACGAGTGAATTATTTATCTGGAAAAATATGATATGCTATTCTCCATAGGCTTTTGTGACATTTGTCATATGTAACATGTTTTGCTCTCTGATGCTGAATAGATGTAGCTTACAGCTCAATTCCCTGGTCCTCTGTAGCCTGGTTGCACAAGTCAAAAGCCTTGAGACGGCACTTGAGAGCTTACGGTAAAGAATATGACTTGGCCATTCAACCCTTCTGTCACAGTCTTACCTTATTAGTCCTTAGAATGAAATGTCGGCCTGTAAACCCCCTCTGGGGTTATTCAGTCCAGAGACGCGAGGTGGTACATTTACATCCACCAACCAAGAACAATTTGTTCCAAAGAATGCAAACTGCAAGCGGTGGGAGGTCAGGGGAATGCTAAGGACTGGTATTTGTATGTGTGTGTCTGTGTGTGTGTGAGTGAGTGTGTGTATGTGAGAGTGTTTTTATATCAATGTGTAGTGAACTGCATAGTAGTGTTTGCCTGTTTGTGTTGACTGTGGCTGACAAGGGACTCGTCTAGCCGCTCTGAGGGCTGGGAGGCAACTTGAAAGTCTGGCAGACGAGGACATTTGTTTACCTTGTCCTCCGTCATCTCTCCCCTTCCCCCGCCTCTTCTTTTTTTGACTCAGCACGCTGCCCCCTATGCCCTGGCCCGGGCTGGCGCTCTGCGACCCTCTGTCACCTTCGGCGACAGTGCCAGACCGGGACGGGCCAAGCCATATGGTCTGGCCTTGACAAATGACATGACCCAAAGGTTACACTTGCCTGCTGTATAGCGGCCCTCGTACCATGTTTTCTTTCCTCCGGTGGAGGGTGTGACACGGAAGACATGTGTAGGGAGTCGTCCCTTGTTATGCTTCATCCCATGTAAAGGTTTCCTTTTTTTGCCTCTCTCTCTCTTTTTTTTCCTTTGCAGATCTTGCTGGGGATTGTCTTTATTCTTGTGGCTCTGCTGTTTACAGTTGCCCTGTTCATTTCAAAGTAAGTTCCCTGCTTAAATGCCATGCTATGAACGTAACTTCAAACGTTTTGTTTTTCGTTTTTTTTTTTCTGAATACTTCATTAACACCTGCTAAACAATCAAACGTGTTTTGTGTGTCTATCAGTTTGGATAAAGCTCTTCACTCTGCTGGCATCAGCTCTGGGTTCGTTGTCTTTGGCACCAACCTCACCAACCCCCTCAATGAGCTCCTATTGGCCCTACAGCCCGTGAGTACTCGACGTCTTGGCTAAAGTAGGAGTAGTATGTTTAACGCCATTGGCCTAATCTGACTACGCTTGCATTTGCCCCTGCAAATTCCAATGATAGGTCAGACAGAGTGTTAGGTGTTCAGTTCAATTTGGCACTCTGATTAGCTCTAGAAATCCGATTTTGCGTAATTGACTAGTGGTTGATTGGTAAACAGAATTTGCTGCATTGCGGTGACTCTTCCACCAACAATATATCCCGTAACATGCCACTGTCAGGAAAAGTATTATGTTGAACGCCGTTGGCCTAAACTGACTTCGCTTGCATTTGCCCCTGCTATTTTCTTTTACGTTCCAATGAAAGGTCAGACATAGTGTCAAGTGTTAGGTCTAATTATCATAATTCGTGACCATGTATAACCTGTATTCATATATTCCTTCTTCAGTGCATCAGTATGTCACCACTGCTGGAAAATTAAAGTGTCCTTATGCCTTAACTATAGATCCACATCATCCCATGCAGTTGTGGAATTAGCTATGTATATAAAGCTGTGGTGAGAGACCAATCATTGATTTCACCAATTATCTTAGACACTTGAATTAAAATATGTTCTTGCTGGGAGAATGAAAATGATTTCCTCCCGTTTCTGACAGATTTATTATAGCTTATGCGTGATATGAATCACCAAAAACAGCTTTTTTCGGGGGGAGGATGAAATTCAAGGGTCAAGTTGGTGTTTTACAAATTTTCAAAATGCATGTCAAGTTCTCTAGAGTTATAGTGGAAAAGCTGCCAAAGTACGAGACATTAACATTTTCTTTGAGGTGGTGTAAAGCCAAAGCCACTTATGGGGCTGTAACTTTAGGCACGACTTTCAAATAGCATCCCTAAAGAACTTTCCTCCCTTTTTAGGGGCAAATTACTCAAACAAATTAGCTGGAGTTGCTGTGAGCAGTGTTGTAAAATTACAATCAGTTATGTGGAGATAAGTACACATTGGGGGCTTGTTTCATAAAGACTAAATCAAGTACAGGAAAGAAGATATTTTATCATAAGTTTGGTACAGCTTAAGCAGTTAGTTCCTGCAAATACCAGTAACTCTGTTGTCAACTGCCTTGTGTTATTCTTAAAAAGAGAAGACCAACAGTAGAAATTGGAGTCAGTGACTGACAGGTTATTTTTCATTGTGTTTTATGTTGAGAGAGGAGAAAGACTGAAGGATTCTAAATCCAAATGTGAGTTTTTATGCCACACAGAACGTCAACTGTGTAACTAGGTAAAAATGACTGGCTCTTTCCTGCCACATTATGTAGAGGGATTGATTACACATCCATATTTTATAAATATACTTCACCAATGATGATACACTAGATATTGTTTTCAGTGTCAGTCTGTTTCTTTTAAAAAATATTATATTCCAAGCTTCTATTTTATTCTTTCATGAAACCTGAACGTATAAATATATTTGAACATATTTGTATAATATGTTAAGACTAATCATTATTTTATCGTGTGAAGTGAAATAATAGTTTGAATTGTTTGAGAATTAAACAGCATGTACCTATGTGCAGCCACGTTCTTTTTTTAGAACAGCATTCTAAGTCAAGATGCTTTAAATGTCCTTTCTGATACCCTATTTCTATATTGTAGCTTCTTTGGAATGGACAGTGTAGTCTATCAGCTGGGTTGCTTGTGCTCTATCAGCAGTTAACCATGGGCCTTTGTGCCTCGCTCATCAATTAGAACATGTCGTTAATTTATATGATGGGCTGGCTGTCAGTGCCCCTTGCTTAAGCCGTGATGAGAATGTGCACTCGTTTGTAGTGAAGCGTCCCCCTATTCTTTGACCACCTTCTGCTCAATGACCATCTCAGATGTGCCTGTTAGGATTAATTGGCCCAGACAAAGTGTGTTGTGGCACCTCCACTAATTGCTCATCTCCAACGGACGCGTTCCCACTGGACCAGATAGGCAGAATGCCCCGCGGACTGGGCTGCCGCCTCGGCTCGAGATACCTTAATGACCTGCTGGAAAGGGCAGCAGTGGGAGCCTTCGGAGGTGCCACTGAAGTGCCATGTCTCCTTGTCTCACAGGTTTTTCCACTGGATTACATCCTGATCACAGTCATCACCATGTACTTTGTCCTCACTTCCATGGCTGGCATCCGCAACATGGGCATCTGGTTCTTTTGGATAAGGGTGAGAAAGGTCGTCTATGGTCCATGTTACAGATACATGTCCTGTGTGGAAGCTTAAATGCATTAACGTTTAAATAATAAATATGCAGTGCAGAGTACTAAGTAAGCCACGTATTAGTTGTTGTTTTGGCTTTTTCTCCCCTGAGCACATTGGGTTTGGTATAAAACCCATGATCTGAGTATAAAGTGTGGTCTGCCACCCTGAATGTATCTACATCCATGTATGGTAAACCGTTCCAGAAGTGCTTTTCATTGTTGGCAGCGTTCAAGGAATAACTAATGTAATGTCATATATGTAAAGCATGTCTTTGATCAGATTGTCGTCTTTTTGCATACAGCTTAACATCAGATTATCACATTGAACATCAGTACTAAAGCACACACACACGCACACAAACAAACAATTTACTTATACATCATATGATCATAACCCCTGCAGCTCTACAAGATCCGACCCAAGCGCACTCGTCCCCAGGCCCTCCTCTTCCTCTGCATGATCCTCCTGCTGATCGTCCTTCACACCAGCTACATGATCTACAGCCTGGCACCACAGTACGTCATGTATGGCAGCCAGAAATACCTTCTACAGGTGAGAGGACAGGCCAGCGCTGGGGAGGGCTGTGAAACCAATCTGTACCGTCCCTGTATCATTTCACTCACATCATCATCCTCCCCACCTAAATCACTCTCACTGCCAAAAGGGGAGTACAGATGTCTTTTCCCCTCGGGGAATAGAAAATACTAGACTGTTCGCGTGCGTGCGTGCGTGCATGCGTGTGTGTGCACATGTGTGTGTGTATGTTCAATGTGTGTTTGGGTGAGTGAGTGCATACATACATACATACATACATACATACAGACATACAGATGTTTAAAAAATGACTGTTGGAGGTGTGTGGTTTCCAGCACTCGTTAGGGCACATTATTCAAATGACCCCTTTTGCATAGCGAGGAAAGGTGCTATGCACGCTGGAATGACCTCTGTATTCAAATGAACCCTTCTGTGCCAAGAAAAAGGTGTGATCATCGCGGGAATGACCTCTGTGTTGAGATTAGAGCACAAAGCAAGCTTCTTTTAATGAGTCCAACCCAACATCAGTCACAGTGTGAACAGTGAGCACATGCTGTATTCTTCTCTGCTGTTCAGTTTCATCGCCAGTCTCATCCATCATCTCTCTGTGTCATTAATAGTAGCTTCCCAGATTGCCAGCCTACATTGTAGCGGGAGAGTAGCAGACTCGGTTTGGGGATTTTAAACACCCCTAAAGCCCTTCTCTAACCCCGTCAGCAGACTCTGAATACTCTCCTAATTCCCCCTTTAAACGGTCACAAGGATATCTGTCGGTTTATTCACTTCTACCCTGGAATAATGCTTGCGTTCAATGTCTATCTCTCAATTGCACCTGGCTGTTTCTTATTTTATAATGACTTAGTGTGTCGTGTTCTCTGTCTGCGTTAATGTATTTTCCATGTCGAGAGGCAACACGATAGTCGCCAATGATTGCTAGTTAAATAATTGCCTGAAACTGTTAACACTTCCTCATTTTGAATTGCCGTACTGTAAGCATTGCATCATTATGACTGGTGGACACCTGCAAATAGCCATGTTATTGAAAGTGAGCATTTCTTGTCATTGTCAAATATTTTCACATTGCAATTTTTGAGTGACAAAAAACATGCTGTCTCTATCCTCAAGGGCCAGGTCTCATAGATATTCTCTGTATGTGTGTGTGTGTGCCTGTGTGTGTCCGTGCGTGCAAACAGGAGCCCGTGCCCTCTATGGGGCCTGCACCTGGGAATACTACATCTGGGACAGCCAAGAACTGTGATGCTGATGCCCCTGAAGGTAAGCCATGAAGAAAATGCACTTTCTCAAAGACGGCACACTGTAGGATCAGATCATAGTGGCGAGGAAACGAGCTTGTTCCCTGTACAGTAGCGTTTTCCACTAATCCTTATCATCATTCATTATTTACCAGATGAATTAATATCAAGGGCAACTGTTTATTTATGCATGATTAGATGGACTTCGACTTTCTCAGAGTCAACACTTATTAAATTAAGTCGGCCGTGAAGACACAAACCTGAAAATAATTCTTATTCCACTGAGCCATATAGGAATAATTGATTAATTTGCCTATTGCTTCAGTCAGGCTCTCTTTTGGGGGATGTAGAAGGTACGGTTCAAGATGATATACCAAAGCATGGTGTCTTCTGTAAGAAGTGGTTATGAGAGGAGATGGCGCTATAACCTAATGTTTGACAAAGATTTGAGAAAGTACGTTTTTTACCCTTACCACTAACATGTTGTGTCATACTGCAGCACAATTTGGGTGTCTCTCTAAGTAGCTTATATGCTAAATCACGAAAATGTTGCTGGCAAATGTTAATGTTTTGGTATTGTTTGCTGTGTTTTGCACTTAAACCTACAATAAATTATCATATCCTGAGTGGGTATTCTGGGCTATAAAGAGTAATTAAGAAGGAGCTGTGAAAAAGCACTGTAATTAGATCAGCAACCCGGAGAGGGTGAACCAATCTTTTATAATGTCTACAGGTCTTTTCTTCCTCCCAAGGAACATGCTGGATTTGGCAAGCTTTTTTTCTAGTTTGGCATAACTCTGTTTTTGCATTAATCACCTTGTATGTTAACTGTCTCATTCTAAATTTGAATATCAGTATTTAGGCAAACCATATTGTGTGCTTGACCGTGTGCTAGTTATTTGTTTAGAGGAGGGGGCCTTTTTAGGCTCTCTGAATACACAGAGACGGCTAGCAGCTTTAGACATCAAGGCATCACTTGTTATTTGATGAAGTATCTTCGTTTTGGCCTCAGTTTGAGCCACAGTCTTTCACAATGGAGAATAAATCTGCTGCACAGAAGTTGCACCGCAGGTTACCAAAACCCAATCCATCTCCAGTTGACTCGCAGTTTAAACCAATGCAATTTTTAGCCCACTGCTTGCCAGACATCCCAGCCTCCCAATCTGTTTTTGTGAGCTTGGCCTTTTTTTTTTGGCCTCCTTCCCATCTGTGGTCACTGTACTCATAGTACCCTTGCCATGTACCATCTGTAAAACTCCTCATTTCTTCAGGGTAAGTGAAAGAAACATGACACCAAACTATGTTAACAAAGCACTCGCTATCGGTCCATTGACCATGGAACGAGGGAGTGGACTACTAACAATAATATATATTATTGAGCTGACCCTTTTCTCGCGTCATTGGTTTCTTGTTGTTTTTCTTATTAAATTATTATTTTGTGACAGACATTGTTAAATGGTACAATAGAATCGTTTCTCACTCATGTTTTTAATGTATTTAAGAATGTGAAGACTGATGGGGTTTTAAGAGAGAGGGCAACCTCTTAAAATCAAGCAGAGTAATTCAACTATTTACCATAATATCTAATTGAGCATGTGTAGTTCAGTTTACTCATGTGCTATAAGTGGTACCTGTTAATGGAAATATAACCAGCTTAAGATTGTGCAAAACAGCATAACTTAGAAGTTACATATGAAACAAATAGTAATGTATTATTGGAGATAGGATACCTGGGGGTGAGCAATAAGCAGTGCACTTAGCCAACCATTTACCTCAAGGTAACTGCATTTTCATTCTGAAACATCCATTAGGCTTATGCAACTTGGAGTTGTGAGGGGACTAATAATACAGCTCAGGCCAGCACGGACCGTTCCGGAAATACACCTAACAGCTACCTGCAGGTTATGAAGCGTGTTGGGCATGGGTTAAGTGATGCAAAAAAAAAACTAAAAGAAAGAAAAAACTGCGTTTAAAAATGTAAAACAATGTGGCAGTTGAGACGGTGAGGTGTCCGGTGAAACTCTGCCGTGCTTGGATTGTTCATCGGCTGGGAGTTGCTCGTAAAAAGACTGAAGGCCTCTCTTTGCTCTTGAATAATGGCCGCCAAGTGCTAGCGGCTCATTGAGATGCACGACAAGCCACAGCCACGGCGGCATTACGTTGGTGGAGGCCACAGTCCATTAATTGTGTTTGCCCAAGGTCACTGAGCTAAGGGTGACATCTGCCATATTCACCAGCCCGGGAAAAGCTTGGTGGTACTGTAGGTTCATCATCCATAGATGTAACCTCACAGTCACATGCTTCTCCAGACTCATTTAGAAAATAAATACTTTTAACAAAACTTTTATAGAAAAAGACCTAACATCACAAATCAAGGAGGAACTTTATTTGTTTGAACCTAAATAAATACAGCTAGTCAACCTGGCCATCGCTCTCCTGAGAGATGTCGATCATTGATTACTACATGTTGTGGTAATAGTTGAACCTAAAGGACCCACAGAGACAGAGCCAGGTTTGTGTTTCTATGTCTGGCTCCTCGTGGACAGCTTAGGAGCCTAAACCTATGTTGGCAGACGTCATAGCAGCTCCCGCTTTCATAACAGCCGTTGCACAAGCCGCCATGAGGAGGAGGAAGTGTCACACAGAGACAGCACCTGCGACCGGAAGGGACTGCAACCAGAAACTTCTGTGTAGGCAACGCAGACGAGGCTGCTGCTAATTTTGGTGGTGAAACTGTTAAACTCTCCTTCCTCTGCAGTCATTTATTTATACTTATGAAAGGTAGCCTTTTATGCTATATATAGCCTTTATAGGCTAGATATAGATGTATTTTATGTTTTTTTACAGATCGTTTGAGAGATTTGTTTGAGCAACAATAAATGGTCAGAACCGCTTTATGAATGGCTACCAGACTTTTATTGAAATAATATCTTTCAAACATGTGTTGTGGTTTTTTGGTTGCTCATGAACAATTAATGATTCTCGAACTAAATAAATCGACTTTTTTGCTTTTTTTGTATGGTCTCTCTGACCTGTTGTGTGTTTCCATGGATACCATCCAGCAAGTATTGAGAAAAAAATATGTTTCAGTGTTTTCAGCTGCTGCTAATTCAAATCAGTCATGTTCAGTAGTCTGATCCACTGTTTAGTAAATGCAGACCTTCTCCTACAGCAAACTAACGTATACGGGATGAAGACTACATTTTAGAGGTTGTGGTGTAGTTGGAGTTGCTCTCTATATGGAGCATACTGTCACCATTAATTCATGTTTTATTCCTGTAATATGTCAGAAATGGACATATTTTGACGATGTGTGCACATTATTCTCACATTTCCCAAGAGTCACACAGAATTCATGCAGGCAACCTCTCTCACAAAATGGCATATTGGACATTGTAAATGTCTCTCTCTCTCTCTCTCTCTCTCTCTCTCTCTGGCAAACTGCACATTCTAACCCATCTGCCCATTAGTCCACCCGTTTAGATCCTATTTTTCCACAAATGCTTCCACTTAAGCATTGGTCTGTCATGCTCATGCAGCCGGCAGAACCAGGGGTTTTTGACTGACAGGTAGAACAGAGGTCACACTGGTGGTTGATTGGCCAGTTGGCCACACTGGTGTAATGCCTCCAACATGTTGGTGAGCAGCTGCTGAGTGGCAAGCTCTCCATTATTTTCATGGACAGTCATTATTAGGATATTATTCATTCACTCAGTGGAATGGAGACCAATGCACAGGAATGAGACAATGCCACTGCCTCAGACGGTCCCTGGCAGCCATTGGGCACTGAAGTTTGTGCTCGGGGTACAAAGGTATTTTCATTTAATGAAGAAAAAAAATAGTTCTGCTCGACTGCTCTAATCTTTGGTAGGAATCTGATTTGGTGCTATTGGGAATTCTCCTATCTGGCTTTGCAGTGGGGCCAGGCAAAGATTAAACCCTTCAGGCTGTGCGAGGGGCAGTCGAGGAGAGGTCAGTTAAATGATATTAGGGTATCAGGATTTTAGTCGCACCTTTTACCTTTTCATCATTTGTAGTTGTTGTTTTTTTTGCAAAGGTGACAGTGAAGTGAACTGTTCCCCCATATTGTACACAGAGTTGGAGTATTATTTTTGCAGATTTTTTGTTTTATTACTGCACATTTCAGACAATTGGAATCCTATTTCATTCCAACATTTAGTTGCTTATCACGTTACTAAGAGGCCCTTCAAAATGACAGAAATTAAATGATTACAGATGTGTTTTTAGACTGTCCTCTTGTTTCTTAGCAACAGGCTTGTGCCTGAGCATGTTTCCACAGACCTGCAGGGGCTGACGTGTGTTGTGATTTTATCTGCTGCCTCAGAGATGTCAGGTGTCCGTGCCATTTTATGGATGCTCCCTTCATCCTGACACAAATTAATTTTCATTTCCTTCCTATCAAGGGACCATCACATCGAATTACAATGGCTTTTGTCACTTTGTGTCAGCTGAGTTTTCTCACTCTTCTAAAAGAAAGGGGTGCATCTTGTAATCAACTGACACCTCTGTTGTCTTGGTAGAGCACTGCGCTGTATGTCAAGGCATTTCCGTTTGCTTTTTAATCCAGATTGTTGACAGCATGGTCTCGAAGTATGATCAATAATCCTGTCACATCTTAACGTTGCTGTTGCTACAAGGTTTAGGTGTTGAACAGAATTTTAAAAAGTTGGACTGACCGAAAGTTATGTTGTATTTCTGCTGCATAGAGTCCACTATCCCACAGGATTTCAGTATAGTTTAGATTAAGTTGGCGCTAGATAAGATGATACTTTACACCATACATATTGTTGTGTGTCTGTGAATCTAGATTTTATTGTTTTATTCCCTTGCAGATAGTCTATCAGGATGCAGAAGCCTCATAGTCTAAAATGTGACACGTTTTTAGTTTAGCCATTTCATTCTATATTAAATACAGCTCATGTGGAACTCTCATGTTTTTAGTCTTGACAAATGAGACAAGTTTGCAGGTGAAGCCTTTCGAGCCACACCTTACCATGGGTTAACCACTCGTCATACCCTCCTTTATAAGTTGTAAACATATCACTGCATATTGAGATTAATTATAGTACTGAAAATGACGCCCTCTCTCATATCCTGAATAAAACATGATCCGTATTCCTCTGCGTGTAATTTCTAGTTCACAGTGTGAAGGTGTGTTATTTATTGAGAAAGACTGCAAGCAAAAACCTGAAATTCACAGGACAGGCACCTCGCTAGCACCATTGAAAGTATAAAAACTTTGTCAACACTTGCTGCAAGATAACTTTGTATAGAAATGTGGCCGGCCATATCATCTTACATCCTAAGTAGCTTACTGCATTTGGGCATTACATCTGATGCAGTGTCTGCATTCCTCCCTTGCGGTTTACAGGCACTGTTGCGTACAGCCCATTTTTCAAATCCCATCCCATTCTAGATTCATTTCTGCAGAGAAGTGGTTCGGCTCAATGAAGCAGTCAGACCTCCTATCCAAAGTAGAGTGGGACTGGTTGTTGCTCTTGCTCTTGCTCTGTCATGTGCTCACTCCCAAAATCCTGCTCTGGCACGAATGAACCATCCATAATTACACTACAATGCATTACAACTAAGTGCATGATTAACGAATAATTGAATTAATTGCAGAGCATCTGGCATTGCTCCGTGGAGACTAATTTTTTTATGGTGAGAAGGTAGGCTGGGTGCAGAATTCGACACTTAGAAAGAGTTTAATAGGCCTTTTCTTTCATATGCCTTGAATTGGACAGATTTCAACAGGACACTTTCGTGGTATCCAGTGGGATGCTTTCTCTCGGAACATTTTACATTCCAAATGGCACCATGAAATGTCTGCTTTTGCCTCCACATTTCTCAGCCAGCCTCACCATTGAGTACGAAGCCGTAAGATATCTGTTTTGAGCTAAAATAAGTACCATAACAACAGTAGCATGCCAGGGTCAGAGGCACTCTCAGAGGACATTACATTTATAGGCTTCCATTACTTTTAGACGAGAGTAACTTTACCAAAAAAAAGGAAACGTGTACAGAGTGGTTTCAGAGAAAAGGCCATACACCCAGGCCATACGCGTACGTGTTTACGCGTTGCCTATGTGTTTGTGTGTGGGTGTTGTGTTTGTGGCTATGTATCTGTATGTTTGTAGAAGTGGATGGAATATGTCATACATAATTCATCACGTTACAAAGGCCAGCCCTCGCTACGGCATTGTGACCGAAGGCGGAATTACCTCCGTGTACACTCCGAAGCAGTCCGTGTTTCCTGTTGAGGAGAGGTAGCGATTTCAAGGTGAACTGGGTCAATGGTGTACATGATAATTTGCTTAGGCAGACCACTGTTGAGAACCATCTGTGGGTCCCGTTTGGGGTCCTTTAATTCATGTGAGCAGCTGGAAAGCTGCAGATGGCCTGGGTGGTGCTGAAAGAGAGACGGGCACTGGAGGAGAGATAGGGGTGCTCCTCCTATTATCTAAGGGGCACTTCCAGACACACACATCCTACTGACCGCTCCAGGGCAGCATTCCTGTATCTACCTTACTGATCCTATCACAAGGGGGGAAATTATAAAGAAGCCATTCAGAGGACATCCCCTTTACAAAGAAATACCATTTTACAATGAAGAGGGTGCGAGTAGTAAAGGGTTAGCATATGCAACCTTTAAATCTTATCTTGGTTGCCGGTTGGGTTTGATATGTCCAAGATAATGACTGCTGAATGAAAGTAAACCCCTGTGATCTCTGGGTCAGAGTGTGTGTGTGTGTGTGTGTGTGTGTGTGTGTGTGTGTGTGTGTGTGTGTGTGTGTGTGTGTGTGTGTGTGTGTGTGTGTGTGTGTGTGTGTGTGGGTGT
>JAVQIZ010067214.1:0-16774 GCA_036023535.2 Galaxias brevipinnis
CTCTCTCTCTCTCTCTCTCTCTCTCTCTCTCTCTCTCTCTCTCGCTCTCTCTCTCTGTGAGCCTGTAAGCTCGGCCCTGCATATATGACATTTAAGGCATTTGAAAGAAGGATTAGACATTAGGTCATTCTAACACTATCAAGACAACACTCGCTTTGATGTCACGGATATGAGCAGTGTTCCTAACATACACAAGAGCCTGCACACACACATGCACACACGCACACACACACACACACACACACCCTTTCCCTGGAAAGTGCAATAAAGTTGTGTTGTGTAACAGCAGAATGTGCAGGCACACAAACTCACACACACACACACACACACACACACACCCACGCATCTTCATTGGCTGTCTTCCTGTTTCAAAAGGCAGAATGAAAAACATCCATCTAGTAATCCATTAATCTATCAAATAAAATGGTGATATTGTGATATTAAGGAAAGGAAAGAGCTGTGCACCATGCAAGATGGGGTTTAGAGGAGGGTATCAGGCCATGGAGGGCTCTCCCAGCCTGGGGTTTAATATACTCTGACCAAGTCTGTGTCTTTGCTTTCGCTCTAGCTGGCTGGCTGGCTCTTTACAATGGCAAAGGGCACGAACGCACAAACGGAGTATAAGCCCTTACTCAGGCATACCCACACAGACTAGTCGGCCAAGAAGTGCAGCGTGAGCAGCACATATACGCACAGGCTCCCGAACAGGAACACAGCCCAACATAATAACAATATGAATAATATTCTGCTCCAACAGACAATCACCTCCGAGTGATTCTGAAATCCCACCAGCTTCCCCGAAAACACGTGGACTCGCCAAAGACGACGAGCAGAAACCCGGCCGCAAACTCCGGGAAGCGGCACGGGCAACAGATGGCAAGGCGGTACACAAACGCTCCCTTACACGAACCTCAAAGGCTACGCCACAGGGGAAATATTTCACAGCGTAAAAAGCATGGCCGCCCCCCTGTCTCAACCCCTCTGCTCGCCCGTTTGACTTCTGCCACTTTTCCAATATCAATCAACACTTTCTAGTCCTAATTTCATTCCGCTAATTACAATTATTTATAAATCGCAATTAACACGTCGCACACATTCAACACTTCTACACAATTAAAAATAATAACAATGAACCATTTTGCATTAGCCAGCGCTCTCCATGCCTGATTATTGGGTGTTGCTTGGTTTTGTCTGCGCTCGTTTGTGTCGGGGAGGGAGGGAGGGGGGGGGGGTTCTGTGAAGGCTTCAGTGGGTCTGTCAGACAGAGGGGATTGGAGGGGAGGGGGGGAGGCACTTCGACAGCCTCCCTTAATCAAAGCCACCATTTTCTAATTACAACGCAAGGCCTCCCCGCATTAATGGGAGCTAAACGCTGCTCTTCATCCACAAAATGACAAGCACTCCTCATACCCGTCAGACGCCGTCTCTTGTTTATTTCCATCCTCCTCCCCCTCTTCCTCTCCCTCCCCCTCTCCCTGTCTATTCTCTCGTTCCTTCGACGTGTTTTCTCATTCGCCTCGTTCTATTCACCACGCACGCAATTTCCCCTCCGTGTGAACAAACGCTACACAGTCACTGACTTTTCCAATCTTCATTAATAACCTGCAAGTCTTTTTTTTTCTCCCCGACAAGTAGAACTACAAGGACTAGAATGTGGCCCAGGGGCCTCGCCGTTCGGAAAGGCACGCCTAAAATGGCCGACCACCACCTAGGAAGCACAGGGCCAAGAGAAAGGCCACGAATCGGCGTTGAGAAAACGGTGCGGCTGAACAAAGGCCTCTCTACTCGTTCGACGTTGGTTGTACAAAAAGCAGAATATGAGGAAAATACGGGGTGTTAGGAGAGAGAGAGGATTTGTGTGGGATAATCAGTGACTCTGAAGGGGTAGACTCACAGAAACCCCATGGCTCACAATTACAGGCCATTGTGCTCACAGCACTCCGTCACCACAGGGGGAAGCACAGCACACACACACACACACACACACACACACACACACACACACACAGACTGATACGCGTAAAGAGACGCACAGAAAGACACAGTCCCACGTACAGGCACCCAAACAGACCTCGTGCGCCCACACACCAACACAACACCATTCCACACCTACAGCACTCACTGGCAGTCTACACTTGAAAACATCCATTTCACCGTTCCCCCCGTGTGAATCCCACTCTCCAAACAACAGGCCCAGTCTCCATGTCTCATCGCCCCCAGCCACAGTAACGCATTGCTGGGTATGCCGCGGGCTGCATGTCCCCCTATCACTGGTTCAGCTGGAAGAACCAGGTCCTCTCAGTCTGTTAGAACAGAGCTGATGATTAAAACACAGGGAGCCATCCATCACCGAGGGACGCCGACCCTCTCAAGGTTCAGGAAGTTCACACAGACGCTCTCTCTCTCTCTCTCTCGCGCTCTCTCTCTCTCTTTCACCGAAAGTGAAAATACATAGGTAGCACATAAATGGCACTTGAAGGCCATAATTTAGTGGAAGCTATCGATTAGACCACTGTAATTAACACATGCTCTTACAGGGAATGTATCACCACTGATGAATCACTCTAAGGGGTGGGGGTAGCTTAATGGAGGGAGTAAAAGGTGTGTGTGTGTGTGTGTGTGTGTGTATTTGACATAAAGAGAAAGAGAAACAGTTTTATTTTGTGTGGATACATGTGCATGCAAGTGTGTTGCTTCTGCCGTTTCTTTGTGAGAGTGAGTGTGTGTGTGTGTGTGTGTGTGTGTGTGTGTGTGTGTGTGTGTCTGTGTGTATTGGTTATGGGATCAATAGAGCTGACGCTCTGCTGTGGCCTACAGGGTGATGGAGCTAAAACTGACCAGGTCAACATTTAAAAACTGCTGCCTCCACCTAGACTGCCACAAGGGTCATCACCTCAGTGATGAATACTACAGTCAATAATCCTACTAAACACATATTTCCATCACCATAACCACAGACTTATAGATTAAAAACAACATAAACAATATATTTTGCAAACGCGTACAAGTAGTTAAATGTCTACTACACTTTACCTTTCAGATAGGTGTTCATTTAAGAATTTATAAAAGGTAAACAGCCCTATTGTAATTCCCTAGCATTGACAATACTGCCAAAAAGGCTTGAGGACATGTTTAAGGAACAATAGACCTCATGTTAAAATGACTGGAACAGGACAACCTGAGACGAAACTCAGAAAATCATTTTTTAATTAATGTTACTAAACACAGATCTACTCTCAGGAGTATTTAATTTACGTATAAAACATAATTTTTTTTTTTTTTGCATAAACAGCAAAAGCTCCTGTCATATCACCATACCATGCGTTGTTGGTAGCATGAGAATTTCGAACAAACAGGAGCTCCACAGAAAGAACAAGCAAACCACCTCTCGTAGGGACTTGAACCTCACCTCCGACCTCCGACCTCAAGAGACTGGGGCCTAGATTAAAGGGATAATCCACCACTATAAACAAACCTTTCCAGCCCTAACCCCGGGAGTGTGGTGGGACGCGTGGTACGAGGGTGTGATCCATGGAGGGCTGGAGCGTTTATTTTGGACGTTTTCATAAAGGAAACCCAAAGAGACTGTTGAGAGTCGCCATCATAACCTCTCGGTAAGCCCCCATTAAAAGTCTGAGCTCGAGAGAACCACGGCTGCTCAGTCACACGTCAGCCTAGCGAGCTAGTTGCACTTCCTGGCTCTGGAGACAGACCAGAGAGCCTACAATAGGCTCAGTCAAAAGGACTATTATACCGAACTGACACGTTATCTCACAGCCAACCGTTCATTCTGTCAAACCCACGCCCCCAAATGACTACATCCCACAAACCCCCCCCTCACCCACCGCGGCAAATCCAACTTTCTTTTATTACGTTAACAGGAATCCAATTACTGGCTTAATTGAATTAGGCTGGGTTTTATTAGCCAATGTGTTATTCTTTTGTCCCAGGTCATTTTTCACCCACCTTGCTGTCCTCTGATTGGCTGGCAGAGGGAATGACCGGAGCCACGAACCAGGACAGGCACACCGTGGGCGTACTGTGTGCTCTGCGACGTCGTTCAAGAGGGAATGGGAAGTTTAAAGTGACACGACATTTCTTTCATAACATCATTTGATCCTCGGCTGTGATCCTACACTCTTAAACCGTGTAGGCCGTGATGGGATCGGATGCAAAACCCGGAAAGGAACACAAAACTACCCACTGAAATGAGATGGTGGTTGGACGGAGCACATCAGGATGGGGACAAAGAAACAGGAACGTGAGATACAGGGGAGGAGACGACCACGGCGATCTGAACAGTTTGAATAGTCCTCTTGATGCCCCCCCCCCCCACACACACACACACAAAAACCTTTCTGTTCACGCCGCTGTGAGATGGAAAGAGGAGAGGATGTTGATGGTTGAGGAGGCGATGCGCACAGCCAGGCGACCAGCGTCTGTTGAACCAGCACAGAGATGATTGTGTTTATTGTCCTCACCAGGGTCTATTTCTGCAGCCCGTATTGAGGGAGTGTGTGCGTGTGTGTGTGGGTTCACGTTGGTGTGCTCCGTGTGCTTCTACTGGTGGAGGTGCTCTTTCCGTGAACTCTGAACGATCACGTGGCAGTTCATTCAATATGAGCGCGTGCATCGCTGCCGTTCCAAGGCCATCCCCCCCCCCCCTTGACTTGACGTTCACATCTATCACCCCCCCTCCCTCCCCGTGGCTCCTCTATAATGCCAACTCATCGCCGCTCTGCCCCGTCAAACTGCTCATCATCCACTCTTCCAACCTCGTGTTTTTACTGTCCCTCTTTTTCTGTCCACAATGTGGATCTTGTCCCTGTCGTTCCCTCTCTTTTTCTCTCGCTTCCATAACGTCTCTCTCTCTCCCTCTCTCTCTCTCCCCCTCTCAACCCACCATCCTTTTGCCTGCCCCCCCCCCTCTCTCTCTCTCTACCCCACTCTCTCTACCTCTCCCTCTCTCTCTCTCTCTCCATCTCCTTCCGTCTCCTCTCGTCATGTGCTTTCCCGCCCCGGCCGCTCCTCATGTGAATGAAAGGTGACAGGGTGGTTACCGGGCTCCCCGTCCCGGGCCCCGCTCCTCTCATGGTGGAGCTGTCAGCCCCTCACAGGGGAGCGAGCCAGGGGAAAGTGACAGGCACGGCCCAGGCGCCGATGACATGACAAGAGCAGAACGAGGGATACATGGAACAATGGCCATTCCCAGCGCGGGGCATTCTGGGAGTTGTCCCCCCTGAAATAAATTCCCGTAATGTAGACCGACAGGGCGACGTGGCGCCACGGTCAATATTTATTTTAGGCTGTGAAAGGTTCACAAGTCTTTCATTCCAAATGTCAGTCCCAACACTCCACCCCCCGGCACACTGTTAGCTGAGATAAGGTGTGCTCCAGCGACGTGGAGTATGGGGGCTCAATAATAGGACAGTGGATTCAACCAAATACATAAAGGGAGGTTAGGAAACAAATGAGGGAGAAATCACAACAATCACAAAAGAAAAAGAAAAAGAAAAAAGGAATAAAAAAACAAAATCAAGTTAACGAATCCTTACGGCATGTAACGTGATGCGTGAAAGCAAATTAGCGCCTCTTCTGGGCGCGACACTCTTGAATAGAGTCTGCTTTTCTTTGTCAGGGCGCAAAACAAAATGGCCGCACTAGCAGGAGGGTCTGCTTCACTAGGAGACGGGTTCTTCTTCGTGCATTGGAAAAGCCTTGCACGCTAAACGAAGGTCTTAAAAAGCAGACGGAATACACACGCGCTGGAGAAGGACCGCACGCGATAAAACGTCTCTCGTCATTTAATAGCTCCTCTCTTTTTAATGAGCACTCTCGCTCTCCTCTCTAAAGGCATGTGAGCCTGGCAGGTGCAAGGGTAGAGCCCTCCATAACAGGCCTTTATGACGCCGCGGACACACCAGGGTCAGAGCTACACATACATCAGAGTGGGAGCTGTCACTGACCCACGCTGGGCTCTGAGGTCAACGCATTCAAAGAGCTGTGAGACACATCCAGAGCCTTTCACTAACGACACAAACACAACCTGTAGCTGTCCACCACAAGCATCACAAAAGCCCCAATAATTAGAATGAACTGAATCGGACATTTCTACGGGTAGATTTGAATTCGAAAATGTATAACGAGTATAAAATGGTCATATGAACATTGCAGAACAGCAGTATTGTGGATTCTTTTCTTTAAGGAAGCCTGCTGTTGTGATCAAAGGCACCGTGCGAGCAGTGGCACGAGGCTGTGGGAGTCCTCACGATAAACCCACCAGTGTCAACATTACCTTGACCTCAGCTGCAGTCGCTGTCTTTAAGGATGCAGCTCCAAGCCTCTGCCTCTCTCTCGCCATTAATATCTTATCAGAGCAGGGACAACCCACACCCAGCCAGGTCTAGGCATTACGCAACGCCGCTCCCTCTCTCTCTCTCTCTCTCTCTCTCTCTCTCTCTCTCTCTCTCTCTCTCTCTCTCTCTCTCTCTCCACAAACATACTTCTTTCTGTCTCTCTCTCTCTCTCTCTCTCTCTCTCTCTCTACACAAACATACTTCTTCCGATCTCTCTCTCTCTCTCTCTCTCTCTCTTTCTACACAAACATATTTCTTTCTGTCTTTCTTTCTCTCTCTCTCTAGACAAACATATTTCTTTCTTTCTCTCCCTCCCTCTCTCTCTCCATCCATCTTTTCTTCCTCAGTGTAATTTGGGCATTAGGGGGCTTATGGCCCGTGTCACATTCAATATGCAACGCGTCAGGCCTCGTTTTCAAACCGAAAAAAAGAAATAGCTTCTCTCAATCCCCGCGGCTGATCTGTAAGGAAGCCAAAGAGTGATTACGGGTTTGCCACATGACTGATGTTATGCATATTACGTGGAGGTGCTGAACACAACACACACGCCCGGACCCATCCAATCAGAATGTAAAGGGTGTTGCAGACAGAGGTACTTTTCAGGGTCCTAGGGGTAGAGAAACAAAGGGATGGAGGGAGGATCACGTTTTGACAAGAGAGATTGGTGCGAAACGAGGGAATTGGAAATGGATGACATTAAGAGGGCAAAAAGGAATCTCTTGTTCTCTCTCGCTGTCTCTTTGTATCTGTCTTTCACATATCGACACCGGAATTAACTCATCGCGCATACCTAACGCTGTCGCTCCTTTTCTCTCTCTCTACCTGCCTCTACCCTCCCTCTCTCTCTCTACCTGCCTCTCTCTTTCTCTCTTTCTCTGTCTCTCTCCCTTTCTCTCTTCCCCGTCTATATCCCTCCCCGTTTCTTTCTCTCTCGCGCTCCCTCCCTCTCTCACTCACACACACGTTGGCATAAACACATTAACACCAAACAAGGCATTTCTCCGAGGTCCTTGGGTCTAGATCGACTATCTCTCTCCGACGCGCACCTCCATTTTGCGGTCCAGCGGCTGACAATAATTTAAGCCTGCAGATATGCAAATGGCCTTAATTGGACTGTCAGCAGCACGCAGTGGCGTCAGTTCCACAGAGTGAGGGAGTGGAGCGACCAGCAGATTGGATTTAGGTGGCCAATCTTGTACACTTCATTTCAGTAATTCTGCAAAGCACTCCGCCAAAGGGTCGTACAACATCCCTTTACAAGATAGCACACCGGCTCAACGTCCGTGAGTCTGCATGGTGTACACGCGCAAGATACACACACACACACACACACACACACACACACACACACACACTGGCAGAGCGAGACTGACGGGAAAAACTCTTGATTCTGTATGCAGTCTCTTTCTTCTTCTCGCTCTACACACACACACACACACACACACACACACACACACACACACACACACGATCTCTCTGTCCCCTCTTCTCTTTCTCCACTTATTATCTAGGTCTGTCTCTCCCTGCATTTTCTCTTTCTCTCACTTCTCACTATCCCTCTGCCTCCCTCTCTGCACCCTGTCCTTTATTTCACTCCCCTTCTTCCCTCTTTTCATCTAGCCCCCCTCCCTCCCTAACCTCCCTTCTCTAACCTCCCCCCCCTTTGCTCCCCGACTATGACTCACCGTGTTTCCACCACCTGAGTCTGTGTGACGGTGAGTCAGCCCTCGCTCTCCCCTGAGGGGGGGTGGAACGTGAGCGCCCTGCACGGAAGTAGCCAGACAGATTTAGGTCTGCGCGTGGCCTTTGAACCCTGCATGAGGGGGTGACTCAGCCTCCTCCTCCCCTCTGAGACCTCTGCTTCTCCTATGTCCTCTCCCCGGAAACAGGCAGGACGACACCGTGCCACGTCGATCTAATGTTGCTCTGGAGTCTGCTGTGTAGACCTCTGGGTGCAGTGACGCTCTCTGACTGACACTCTGACTCGGAATCGTCTTCAGATATTACAACTAATACATACATTTATTGTGTGTGTGTGCGCATGTGTGTACGTGTGTGTGCGCGCACGTGTGTATGCGTGTGTGTGTCCGTGTGTGCGCGCCGATGCATAAGCGGGACCTGTGACATTCTAATCTAGATGCCAGGGATGTTACGTTACTGTAAAGCATGTGCTGCGATCAGCTATGAGAAGCTATCTCTGTGTGTGTGTGTGTGTGTGTGTGTGTGTGTGTGTGTGTGTCTGTGTCTGTGTGTGTGTGTGTGTGTGTGTGTGTGTGTGTGTGCGCGAGTGTGTGTGTGTGTGCCCGAGTTAGGAGTGAGTTAGGAAGTCTGCGTGAGCGAGGGAATTAAATCAGGTCTAGAAATAACCTGCCATTGCCCCACAGTGTGAAGGAACCTACCCCCTACCAGAAAACATCACAGCGCTCCAGGCCATGCACCATGACTCGCTAGCCTGCTTTCATTCGTGTTCGCTAATTATTCCAAAACATGCCTCCCCTATTTCTCACAACACGTTTTCTTGACAACTTGTTTTTCAATTACAGAACATATGTGGTGCTGTCATACACCAGTTAAACACTGACAGGCAGCAGTAACACAAAAATACATACACAGACAGAGCCACACACAAACACACACACACACACACACACACACACACACAGACACCTCACAAGATTAAAATAGAGCATATGTTATAGAAGTCATGTCACCATCGATAACACTTCATCAAAGATATCCCTGCCACACCTCAACGAAGTCACCATTTTACACCAGCTCAATTCATCATCTTTTAGCGCAAATTAGATTTGACTTCCACAATCGTCTTTCCTCCAAGTCTCCCACCTCTGTCATCACTTCATCTCGTACACCTCCCTTTTCACCCCCGCCCGCTCTCTCCTTCTCCATTTCCATCCCTCTGTTTTATCGAGTCTTTGATTTGGATGCTTAGAACGAGGTGAAAACGACATTACGACACTTTCATAAAATGCTAATTTGAGGGAGAATGATGGCTGAACTCCAATACAAGTATCCTCATATCCACGGCTTCGTATTTGAAGTGGAATTAAAGGCGTCGAGTCAAATCCAGTAGGACAACACAAATTGCCAAACGACCGTGGATAAGTAGTCGTCCCGTGGCGACGTTCGTTCGCCACTCTACCTTGCCTATTTCTATATGACAAGCCATACGTCTTGTTTTTGTTGTCTTGAAAAATGAGCGCTGTCCCGGCAGGAAGATAAAGGGAGGAGGGGGAGAGGCGGAGGATTATTTAGTGCCCTGATAAGAGGTGATGAAACGGTAAAGGAGCAGGGGTGAGATAGCGGCTCCACGGACAGGACAACACTCAACACACTCCAGGGAGTGCTCCCCTACATGTGGGTACTGTACGTGCATGCGTCAGTCAGCATGCACTATAACGTCGAGGTGTTGTCTTCTCTTGTCTCTAGGCTCTGGACAAAGAGAAAAATAACAGGCAGTCGAGGGACAGAGTGGCACACGCGTGGATGTCCATCACAATGTCAGTTCTGTTGCCGTGAATGAAGGAGCATGCTCCATTGCCAAGAAAGTGGGCTCTGTAGCCATTGGAGTGGGCTCTGCAGCCAATTGAGTGGGTTCTGTTGCCAAGCAAGTGGGCTCTGTAGCCAATAAAGTGGGCTCTGTAGCCTATTGAGTGGGTTCTGTAGCCAAGCAAGTGGGCTCTGTAGTCAATGAAGTGGGCTCTGTAGTCAATGAAGTGGGCTCTGTAGCCAATGAAGTGGGCTCTGTAGCCAATGAAGTGGGCTCTATAGCCAATAAAGTGGGCTCTGTAGCGAATTGAGTGGGTTCTGTTGCCAATGAAGTGGGTTATGTAGCCAATGAAGTGGGCTCTGTAGCCAATGAAGTGGGCTCTGTAGCCAATGAGGTGGGCTCTGTAGCCAATTGAATGGGTTCTGTAGCCAAGCAAGTGGGCTCTGTAGCCAATGAAGTTGGCTCTGTAGCCAATGAAGTGGGCTCTGTAGCCAATAAAGTGGGCTCTGTAGCCAATTGAGTGGGTTCTGTAGCCAATGAAGTGGGCTCTGTAGCCAATGAGGTGGGCTCTGTAGCCAATGAGGTGGGCTCTGTAGTCAGGCTGAAAAAGAAACAGAGTAGCAGAAGATGGAAAGTTGAAATGAGTTGGAGGAATGAGGGGGAAAGGGATGATTAGACTAGATTAGAGAATAAATAATAGAGTGGTGAGAGAAAAGTGGAACTTTACTGGACAAAAGAAATGATAAAAGGTAGAAAACTTTAAACTCCTTCGTTAAGTAAAGGATTCTTTTCCCTAACCACATTAGAATGGCTGACAGTCAAATTGGGGAGCTATTTTCCGAGGAAATGTGCGTGTGCGGGGAAATGCTAAAAAGTCCTTGTGAGGCATAATCACTGATAAACGCTTACCTAGGATGTTGTGGACACTTGTGGAACTTCCCTCTTTACCTGTGTGTGTGTGTGTGTGTGTGTGTGTGTGTGTGTGCATGTGTGTGTGCGTGTGTGTGTGTGCTTATTTGTGTGCATACACGTGTGTGTGTGTTTGTGTGTCTCTGAGGAGAAGTTGCTGTGACAGTTTGGTGACTTATTAATTGGATGTCTTCAGGGCTGCACAATAATCATAAACAAACAATCACAAATAGATTCTTGCACACAGAATACAACACACTGACACATTTAAACACACACTGACACACAAGCGCAAAAATGCAAACTGTCAATTGCCATCAAGTCATTCTGGCTCTTCAGAAATATTAAGAAGTATCTGCCAAAGTAGGAACTTTAGTGCTACAATGTTTTAACACTTTATAGGTTAGAGTAAAACCACTCTGTTTTTAGAAAGGCATGCAGCTTATCGTTGTTAGGGTTGGGGTAAATATGTAAGTGGATATGGTAAATAATGACAACGTATGCTGAGGTGTTGGCTAGCAATACGGTCACTGACCTCCCGTTCGAGCTGATCAATTTGACCTGTTTGGTTTGGTCACAGTGGGTGCCTGTGATGTTGACATAGGAAATAGCTCATCTCGAACGCAGTCTCCAATACAACTGGGCCCTGTCTCAACCAGATGGCACTGTTTCAAATGCCAAGCACTTCTTCTATTGATAGCAAAGGCTGCTGCGATTCCCTCAACCGGTGTCAAACAGATAGTCTAGTTTCCAGCTTTCTTTACAATAAAGGCCGAAAAACCCTTTCTATTTGAGAAAGCCTTCTGCTTAATTGTTTTATGTTGTGCAACATTTGAAAAGCTGACATGATTAATGTGTTTGTTGTTTAATACCGTTTACCCTTGTAATCTTGTGATGTTCATTGATGTCCTCTGCCTCAATTCCCACGTCTCTGTCCTTTGTTTATTGCATCCTGAATTGTATATTGTGCTGTTTTTATTGTATATGTATTGCACGGTGACCTTGGGTGTTTTAGATAGGCGCCTCTAAATTAAATGTATTACCATTATTATTGTTATTACAATATGTTTAAAAGCCTGGGGAGGTCTGAGGAGAAAGTCTTAGGACTGGTTTCTGTTTGAAAATAATCGGGGCGGAGCTCGAAACAGAGGTGTGTTAATGGTCAGGTTTTGTTCAAATCGATAAGAAAATCACCATTTCAAAAAATTGAAGTGGGAGTGCTAAACTCCAATTGGGAGGATTTTGTCACCAAGTTATTCTTTGTCCGGTGGTAATGACAGCAAATCAAATCTGGCCCAGCAAATTGGAAAGTCAAAGAGTAGAGTCTAAGCAAACCTCGTTACCTGACCTCCAGTGGAGTTTGAGCGGTGTCTCACCATGTGAGAAGACTGAGAAAACCCCAGGGGCGGAGAGGGTGTGTGCAAACACCAGGGGCAGAGAGGGTGTGTGCAAACCCCAGGGGCAGAGAGGGTGTGTGCAAACCCCAGGGGCGGAGAGGGTGTGCGCACTGTGCACATGGCCATTCTGGTAGGACCATAGCAACAGCTAGATACGACGCGATAGGAGGACGTACCGAGGTGTACCAACACTCGACACCACCGCCACAAATATGGGGACAGCTGAACAACTCTTTAAACTTCTCGTCTCCCTGCGTCTAACAGCTCACTAACTCCTTTAGAAGACAAAACCACAAGAGGTTGGGGGGGGGTTGAAAAAATCTCATTACGAAGACGATTCGGCGGATGTGTGCGCTTCAACGAGGAAGCAGATTGCATTGCGGTACTTCATTAATAAATGAGTAGCGGGAACAAAAGCAACCGGATGGCTCCATTGTCTGCGCGCTAAAGAGGCCACTCCATGCCAGACATAAGACTCATTACAGCTCCAACTTTCAAGTTTGACTCTTTGACAATTAAACTTTCCCATAAGCGCTTTTTGTCTTTCTTTCTTTCTTTATTTATTTTTCTATTGTTGGATGAAGGGTCATGGGTCGCTCAAACTGGGGATTGAGTCGGAGTTTGAGGGTTGAACAAAAGCCTAGCGTTGACAGAACAAGAGAGCACAGCCAAGGAAGAGGTGGTTTCGGGACAGCTCTTGTAGTTCATGCATTGAGTTTTCTGCAAGTAAAAAAGAACCTCAATCTGTTATTTTGTATATTTTATATATAAATACATATGACTATCATAGAAACTGATGCCTCATTAAAATCAAGCTTCTGGTCTTCATGCTTCCTTTTCCAGTTTGCTAAATTAGTTTTCAAAGTCACAAAAAGGTCCACAACTTGATTTTCTCGCACTAACGTCTTGATTCTTAATCATATTATTCCCAAATTCAATTGCGCTGTTACATTAAAACTGAGCGATGATGCGATAATAGTGGAAATGAGATTCGTAAGAAGAACAGTGAGACCCAGTGAGTTCACAGCCAACATGGGTTGGGGGAGCCTGACCCAATCTCCAACATTTCCACAGCCATCACTTTTTCCCTTTCCCTGATCACAATTATTTTGAAAAAAAGTGTAATACATTTATCTCTTGAAATGAAGTTCAGCATATTATAATATCTGCTTAATTAATCGGAAGGTTCTTTGGTTTCATATTTTTAATCTTGGCAACAGAAAAGCCTTATAATTCCAAGTATATTGATTTACAGTGCAAAATTCTGTATTTTATTCCTTTTGATGAAGTAGGTTTATTAGCAAATTTCAACCGAAAAGGTCAAAACCAGTCTACACACCATCTTTTCAAAAATAATCTACATCCTCTTATTTTTGTTTAGCTTAACCATCCATTCCACCAAGCAGATAAAGAGAATTAATTTCACTCCTACTAATCAAAATATATTCATCACATTGTTGCTGCTAAAGAACCCACCAACTGAGAAATACTAAGCGCTAATGAGCTACTGTTTAGTGATTAGTTTTAGCTCTGTTTTCCAATCAGACAGACAGCGCCAGGCTAATTAATCAAAGCACGTTATCCATCCTGAGAGTATACCCAGATCTGTTGGCTGTGCATTACTGCATTATGATGTTGATTGAAGAGGGCGCCTACACGATTCTATGACATCTCCCACTGTTTGGAAAGGGTGGGGGGTGGGGGGTGGGGGGGTGGGGGTGGGGACATAGAAGATTAATTAAGTGACTATTCAATCAAAATAAACGATGCAGTGGAACGGGCGAGTGGCACTTTATCAGGATACCCGTGTTGCATGTAAAGCCTCGTCGTTGCGTAAAGCTTGAAGGTCTAATACATTTTTAATAGGCGGCAGAGCCCTAACCTGCTCTGACATCACCCACTGTTAGGCAAGCGAGTCTGAGCGGAATGCGACGGGCTGAACATATAGTCACGTTATTCCGTGATTCAAACTATTGGTGTGGTGTCTTTAAAGGTGTCTTTACGACAGACAACCTTTCCCACACAAGGTTTTGATCCACTGAGCGTTGGGATCATCACGGCCCGATCACATCAAGTCATTCAGGATAAAAAAAGGCCAGAGCTAGTCTGCGTGCCTCTGGGCTTTGAGGCCTGGCATACCATTTTGGGACTAAATCATTGTGTCTCAATGTTTTCCTCCCTGTCAGTGGTCCACAGAGACAAGAATTATATGTTTTTCTGATGTGCAAAAAACTTTGAGTGGGAGAATGCCCCAACGGCACCCCCCTTAGTAATTTCTTTTCCATCCCACAGCACTGGAACACTCTTTCATCCCCTCACTCTGAGCGATCTAAATAAATGAGTAACACACCTAGAAAGAAATAAGTGCACCACTAGGAGAGAAAGAAAAAGGCAAAGAAAAGATAACCACCGCTTTAAAAGATGTGACAAATCACTCATGTGAGATGGAGTGTATGTGTGTGTGTGTGTGTGTGTGTGTGTGTGAGGGACAGTGCAATTGAGGTTGCGTCTGAGTGTATGAGAGAGCAAGCATCTCTGTGTGCGTGTGTGTGTGTGTGTGGGGTTGAGAAAGAGAGAACTTAGGTGTGCATAGCTGTGAGTCTGTGTCTTGTGTAACTGGGTGAGCACCCGCATGTGTGTGTGTGTGCGTGTGTGTGTGTGTGTGTGTGTGTGTGTGTGTGTACCAGCGTGCTAGACTATGGTACCTTAGGGTATTTCTATTGCTCCATGATTGGCAGACTCATGGGCAACAGACCTAAAGAGGGCAAAGGGGAGAGTTCTAGTTCTACTGGATTACTAAGGTACGGATGACCTCAAAGACCAGCCTCTGAGTACATACGTCTCACAAAGACATAGATTATATATCAGCGTACGACTATCATCATAATGTGTCTTTGTGTCCACAAAGAAAAAACAAAACAGAAGAGGTCATTTCATTGGTTCATGTCTGACATCGGCGAATGCCAATGAACAGAGACTCTGGACAACAAGGCCCTTCTCTCTGCTGAGTCTCCCCTCTACCTTCAGCCAGGCTGGAGCCCACAGCCCCACAGCAGCATGTCGACCCCGGCCTCTCTCTGGGTCATTAACGGACCCTGGAGCTGGAGGACCTGTCAGGCATCATGGCCGCTCAGCACTTCACACCAACAGCCACTCAAAAAGCCTGATTGTGGGACAGGCTGAAACACACAGGTATGCTGGCACGCATACATACCTAAAACCAACCACACACACACACACACACACACACACACACACACACACACACAACAACTGAAATCAGTTTCGTATGCGGTGTTTTGTTAAAATGCTGCGTCTTTGATTCCGGGCTGATCCAACGACTACACGTTGGCATCCGCTAGCACACGTTCAAATGAGAAGTAGAGACGCGTTAGATTGTGAACGCCGATATACTGGGATTTATGATTTTATTTTTGTCAAAAGTGTTTTGCTTTGCTCGTGGTTTCAATGCCAGACATCCCTTCTGGAGAACGGGATGCTGTCTGAGGCAGTGACAGCTCAACCCCTTCAGAAACACTTTGAAGACGGTGAGGAGTACGACTGTAGTCGATCAGACAAGCTCTGGAGTCGCTCGGTGTGAGGTAGGGAAAATGGGTGTGCGATACATAATGGAACAGATGTCACTGTCGCAGCAGAACTCTCCTGACAGACCCACGCCATCGCCGTACCCGGGGTGGATGTATGTGGATTTCAGTGTTGTTGTGTTTCGAATGTACGTGTGTTTCCGTGTTCGTGCTTTGTAATGTTTGTGGATTTCAGTGTTGTGTTTGTAATGTTTGTGTGTTTCAGTGTTGTTGGGTTTCTAATGTACGTGTATTTCAGTGTTGTTTCTAATGTGTGTGTATTTCACTGTTGGGTTTCTAACGTATGTATGTTTCCGTGTTGTTGGGTTTCTAATGTATGTGGGTTTCAGTGTTGCTGTGTTTCTAATGTATGTGTGTTTCAGTGTTGTTGTGTTCCTAATGTACGTGTGTTTCAGTGTTGTGTTTCTAATGTACGTGTATTTCAGTGTTGTGTTTCTAATGTATGTGTGTTTCAGTGTTGTGTTCCTAATGTACGTGTGTTTCAGTGTTGTGTTTCTAATGTACGTGTGTTTCAGTGTTGTGTTTCTAATGTATGTGTGTTTCAGTTTTGTGTTTCTAATGTATGTGTATTTCAGTGTTGTGTTTCTAATGTATGTGTATTTCAGTGTTGTGTTTCTAATGTATGTGTGTTTCAGTGTTGTGTTTCTAATGTACGTGTATTTCAATGTTGTGTTTCTAATGTACGTGTGTTTCAGTGTTGTGTTTCTAATGTACGTGTATTTCAGTGTTGGGTTTCTAATGTACGTGTATTTCAGTGTCGTGTTTCTAATGTATGTGTGTTTCAGCAGAGCTGTAGTACTCGAGTCCGGTCTTGGTCTCGAGACTGCATTCCACGTTCTCGGTCTTGTCTCGTACTCGGACCTATTTTGTCTCGGACTTGACTCGGTCTCGGACCGATTTGGTCTCGGACTTGACTCGGTCTCGGACCTATTTGTGTCGGTCTCGACTCGATCTCGGACCTATTATGTCTCAGTCTTGACTTAATCTCGGCCGTTTAGA
>JAVQIZ010067220.1:0-13547 GCA_036023535.2 Galaxias brevipinnis
ACAGTTGTGTTGTGTCTCTTATCCACTGTATGATCCAATATGGCATGATTCCAATGGAAAGTGATTTGCTTATTTTCATTGTTGATATATAGCATGTAGCCTGTGTCGAATGGTCATCGCTTCGAACTAAAGTAAACACTAGAAACTTTAAATCACATGACCAACACTGTCTAATGACGTCATATAACCCCGCGAAAATAACAATGTAGATGCTATAAACTTAGTCTTGAAAAGGTGAGGGGCAATGCAACCTATTGATAGGCAACGCTCAAAGAATGTTCTTTACTTTTGTAGATCTGTTGAAAAGTATGTGAACGACATACCTCGACCAAAATGGTCTTCAATTAAAGCTACAGGCCTCAAAAAAAAGAAATCGTCTCTAGACCCAATTTAGTTTTTTTTATGAAGGATTTGGTAGACGATGACTGATGGACGCGCCAGCGCGTCCATCGGTAACAGAGGGTTAATGAGCAATGATTGTGCGGTCCTTAGTAGCAGATACTCCAATGTTCTTGGTGGGACGCGGCCTTGTGGAACAGACCGCCTGGTTGAAGGGGTAGCTCAATTATTTCTGATCTCGACAGGGTTGATCTTTCCCTCTCCAAGATAGGTTAATCGCGGGTAATTTAAAAGGTTCGTTGTTGAAGGTTTAATGAGCAAAGGCTGTGCTTGGAAAGGCGTCCTTAGTAGCAGATATCCCAAAGTTCTCGATGGAACGCGGCCTTGTGAAGCAGATCGCGTGGTTGATTATGTTGTGCAATAATTTTTTACCTTGCCAGGGACGATCTTTCCCTCTTCAAGATAGGTTAATCGCCAAGTTCTGTTCTGTTGGGGCTGCTTTTATCAAACGATCAAAAGGGGTGTGTCCCTTGGACACAGATTTGGGGGCAGGTAGATAGGTGACCACATGGAATGTATAGAGCTTTGTCTAAATCCATGTGTTTCTATTATCAAACTTATAAATGTTCTATAAAGTTAGGCAAAGTCTGTCTCCTTGTTACGAATGTTGTAGTACCAAACAGTATGTATACTAGCTGGAAAAGAAGAGTTATCTTCTAAAACAAAAACATAATTATACATTCAATAAACTCGTGTAAATACAAACATAATATACTTCAATTCTCATCATCGTCAATGTCCTTGTTCGATTAATTTGTAAAGTTACTCCGTAAAGCAACCAATCTCCGATTCCCTGCACTATTCAGATTTGGTTGTTAGGACAAAGACAAATTGGCTCTCTGGTAGAATTATCTCCCTTAATTATTCCCCCCTTCTTTTCTGGCATTCCAGGGGGTCCTCTGTCCACACCTATAAGGTGTTACCTAAAGATTTATAACCTTGTTCTCATGCAGAATAACCAAAAGCCAGGCCTTATTATCTGATCAAGATAACTGTTTCTGTCTCTCTTGTCTGGAGAGCATTTTACACCCCCCTCCAGAAATAAATGCAATAGGGGGTTAAACATGTGAAGTTTGTTCTCATACAGTGGCGCAGACCGCTGTCTAATGGGTTGGCCCAAAATCTCCCATAGGTCTTAAATTGGGTTAAGATCTGCCGACTGCAAAGGCCATAGCATATGATTCACATCTTTTTCATACTCTTTAAATCATTCAGTGACCCCTCGTTCCCTATAGATTGGGGCATTGTCATCTAGGAAGAATCTACTCCCATCAGGATAGAATTATGTCTTCACATGATCACTCAGAACAACTTTATATTGATTTGCAGTAACCTTTTCCGCTGGGGACAAGTGGACCCAAATCATGCCAGCAAAATGCCCCCAGACCGAACAGCGTCTTCACCTACGATAAGGTTCGCTAGACATGAGGTCACTGATAATGTTCACACCTGGCTGAATGATGAAAATGTGGAGTTAGATGGGTCTGCTACTGTATTTATAGAGTAGCTGACGTGGGTGCGTGTTACCCTTAAAGTCTCACGAGCCTTATTGATTACAAGGCGCTGTAGTATACGTGTCGTTAACACGTTTTGAAGGGGTGTGCATGAGACTGACATGTCATAACACTGTCATAACCATGACATGATGCCTGTATCAACCCTTATGAATGTTCTTAAGGGGTCAATTGTGTCATTGTTAATGCAAAGTTGACATTGTTTGAGATGGCTTTGTTATGACAACTTGACATTAGCCAGGACAACTTGACTTCTCAATGTATTTGTTGTAACAACGTGACATAAACCAAGACAAAACAACCTCTTTGTCATGACAACTTGACATAAACCAAGACGACATAACCACTAATAAAATTTAAATAAAATAAAATAAAATAAAATAAAATATAAACTCTTGACTTATCTGTTGCCTTTCTTTAGGTATTTAAAAGCATTTCACTGTGTAAAAACACTTTAATGACTAGTCCAAATTGTACCACTGTAGTTGATGTGAAGGAATATATTAATGACACATTTATAATGGTGTCATGACCACCAATCTCAAAACACACCACATATAACATTACATTTAACTGTCAACACAAAGATAAATAGTTTCTCCTAGGCCTGTTATGCCTGTCTATGACCGGTTATGTTGTCTTGGTTTATGTCAAGTTGCCATAACAAAGACATTCAAATCAAATCATGTTTATTTATAGAGCACGTTTAAAACCGGCAGAGCTGACCAAAGTGCTGTACAATACATTCAGATACAGTATATCAAACATAACAACAACAAAACACTGTTGTGATGCATATACATACTATATACAAGCTAAGTACATAGAAAACCACTAAGATGCAAAGGCTAATTAGAAGAAATAAGTTTTGAGCTGAGACTTGAAGGAATCGACAGAAGGGGCAAATCTGATGAGAGGGAAGACTGTTCCATAATTTAGGTGCTGTTACAACAAATGCGCGGTCACTAAGCTTTAGTTTGGAGTCTGGGATGGCCAGGAGTCCCAATTCAGAAGACCTAAGAGGCCTTGGGGTAGTGTATGGTCTCTGTAGATCTGTGATGTTGGAGGGGGCATGTTGTTTCAAGGCTTTGTAGACAAATAGCAGGACCTTGAAATCAATTCTAAAGTGAACTGGAAGCCAGTGAAGAGAGGCCAAGATAGGGGAAATATGGTCCCTCTTTTAGGATCCAGTCAAAAGCCTGGCCGCAGCGTTTTAGATCAGCTGCCAGCGGGACAAAGATGACTGGCTGATTCTAGTGTACAGGGAGTTGCAGTAGTCAAGGTGGGAAAGAATTAGAGCATGGGTGACCTTTTCCAAATCCTTAGTTGAACGGAAAGGTTTTATTTTTTTCAGGGTCTGTAATTGAAAGAAACTGGATTTTACCACTGCATTTATCTTCTTATCAAATTTAAAAGCAGAGTCAAAAATCACTCCAAGGTTCTTGGAGTGGGGTTTTAAATAGGAGGAAAGACTATCTGAATTCCTTTTAATTAAGTTAATGGAGTTAGGGGGGCCAAAGAGAACAACTTCCAATTTGTTTTCATTTAACTGGAGGAAATTGTGAGCCATCCAGCATTTAATGTCCTCAATGCATTCAGTTAGAGAATTTAAATTGTCAGGTTTTAGAGGAAGGTAGAGCTGAGTGTCATCAGTGGAAAAGTGATAGGATATGTGTTTTTGGATTATCTTACTTAGAGGCACCATACACTGGCCGCTTTATTAGGTACACCTGTTCAACTGCTCGTTAACGCAAATATCTTACCAGCCAATCACATGGCAGCAACACAATGCATTTAGGCATGTAGACTTGGTCAAGACGACCTGGTGAAGTTCAAACAGAGCATCAGAATGGATAAGAAAGGTGATTTAAGTGACTTTGAACGTGACATGATTGGTGCCACACGGGCTGGTCTGAGTATTTCAGAAACTGCTGATCCACTGCGATTTTCATGCACAACCATCTCTAGGGTTGACAGAGAATGGTCCGAAAAGAGAAAATATCCAATGAGCGGCAGCTCTCTGGGCAAAAATGCCTTGTTGATGCCAGAGGTCAGAGTAGAATGGCCAGACTGGTTCAAGATGATAGAAAGGCAACACTAACTCAAATAACCACTCGTTACAACCAAGATATGCAGAAGACCATCTCTGAACGCACAACACGTCGAACCTTGAAGCAGATGGGTTACAGCAGCAGAAGACCACACAGGGTGCCACTACTGTCAGCTAAGAACAGGAAACTGAGGTTACAGTTTGCATGGGCTCACCAAAATTGGACAATAGAAGATTGGAAAAATGTTGCCTGGTCTGATGAGTCTCGATTTCTGCTGCGACATTCGGATGGTATGGTCCGAATTTGGCGTAAACAACATGAAAGCAATGATCCATCCTGCCTTGTATCAACGGTTCAGGCTGGTTTTGGTGGTGTAATGGTGTGGGGGATATTTTCTTGGCATACTTTGGGCCCCTTTGTAACAATTGAGCATCGTTTAAGTGCCACAGCCTACCTGAGTATTGTTGCTGACCATATTCATCCTTTTATGACCACAGTGTACCCATCTTCTGATGGCTACTTCCAGCAGGATAACGCGCCATGTCACAAAGCTGAAACCATCTCAAACTGGTTTCTTGAACATGACAATGAGTTCACTGTACTCATAGCCTCCACAGTCACCAGATCTCAATCCAATAGAGCACCTTTGGGATGTGGTGGAACGAGAGATTCGCATCATGGATGTGCAGCCGCTAAATCTGCTGCAACTGAGTGATGCTACCATGTCAATATGGACCAAAATCTGAGGAATGTTTCCAGCACCTTGTTGAGTCTATGCCACGAAGAATTAAGGCAGTTCTGAAGGCAAAAGGGAGGTCCAACCCGGTACTAGCAAGTTGTACCTAATAAAGTGGCCAGTGAGTGTAAGTGGGGAAGAGGACAGGGGCCAGAATGGACCCTTGTGGAACTCCACAGAGTAGGTTGGTGGGAGGAGAGGAGGAATTGCTTATGTTGACTGAGAAAGTTCTGTTTTTAAGATATGAGCTAAAGCAGTCCAGGGCAGTGCCTTTTATGCAAAGCACATGCTAAAGGCGGTCAATAAGAATAGTATGATCCACTGTGTCAAAAGCAGCACTGAGATCAAGAAGAACTAAAATTGTACCATCTCCAGAGTCGTTATACAGGTTATACACTTTCTATAATGCAGACTCTGGGCTATGCACACCCCTAAAACCTGACTGGAATTTATCTAGAATATGGTGTTGTTCTAGATAAAGTACCAACTGGGGCACAATTACCTTTACTAGTATCTTCGATAAGAAAGGAAGTTTTGAAATGGCTGTAGTTGCTAAGTGCTGAGCAATCCAGGTTTGTTTTTTTTAATAGGGGCTGGCCAAAACATGGCGTGTTTGAAACAGGATGGGACAGAGCCAGAGGCCAGAGAGCTATTTACAAAGGCAAGAACGCTGGGAACAATTGTGTCAAAAGTCTCCTTTATCAGGCAAGTAGGAACAAAATCTAGGGGGGACATGGTAGGCTGCATGCTGGTAACAGTATCTTTGGGAGAGGTAAGAGGGATTGGTTGAAAACAGTTCAGTTGGGAAGAACAGGCTAGGGTAATATTTTGGTCACACATTGGAGCTGAGATGTTGGATCTGATGAGTTGGATCTTACTCATAAAATAAATAGAGAACTCTTCACATTTAACAATGTACCCTACAAGGCTCGAAGTTGGAGGGGGACATGTTAGTGATTTAATAATGGTGGAAAGGACCTTAGGGTTATGACAGTTTTTTTTTTAAATGATAATATTCAGTTGTCGCCCTCTTAACAGCCTCTTGATATTGGACTAGCTTGTCTCTCAAAATGTCAAAGGAAATATGAAGTTTATTTAGTTTCCACCTGCGCTCAGCTTTTCTGCATTCCCTACTTAAAGCTCTGGTGATGTCATTTAGCCATGGTTGAGATTTAGGCTTTGGCATTTTAATTCTGAGGGGAGAAACAGAGTCAAGAATGGAGGAGCAGGTAGAACCAAACAAGGAGGAGAGCTTAGGAAGGAAGGCCTATAATGTGAATATTAGGGTCAGCTGAAAAGGCAGCAGAGAACATTTTGACAACAGAGGTATTTATATGGCGGGAACAGCAACCAGGGAGGAGAGATTTTGAGGGTTAAACAGGCAGAGAAGTATCAAACAGAATCATACAGTGATCAGAAAGACGGGTTAATTATTTTGAGATTCTTAATAGGAAAATCAGAAGACAGAACTAAATCAAGAGTGTGCCCATGATTGAATTGGATCAGTAATATGTTGGGTGAGATTAAAAGATTCAATTACATGCATAAAGTCACTAACGAGTGGCATGGATAGGCAACAGACATGAATATTAAAATCACCAATAATCAAGATACTGTGGTAGTTAGGATTGATCTGTGATAGGAAGTCAGCAAACTGCGAGATAAAATCGTTCTGTGTTTTGGGGGGACGATACACAAGGGCAATTAAAAAGGGGTTTGACATCCTACTTTTGTTAACTGCACTTCAAAGCTGGAGAAAGACATCTGGGTTAAATGGTGGCAGTTGAAATGGCATTTGAAAACAACTGCTAGACCGCTGCCACAACCAGTGAACCTGGGCGTACTTATATAGTCACAGTCTGGAGGACATAGTTCAACAAGCAGAGCGATCTCACCAGCGTTTAGCCAAGTTTCCGTCAACAGTAAGAAGTCTAATCCATGGGAGAAGAACATTTTATTGAGAACGTACGTCTTATTAGAAAGTGATCTAGCATTTAGCAAAGCCATCTTAACAGGGACAGTATTTCCAGATTCTGATGCCGCCGGTGCCCTTGGATAAGTCAGAAGATTCTGAAGGTTAATGTCGCCGACTGTGGTGCGGAGTCTCTGCCACAGTGTGACGTTACAAAAGAGCATTCCGCTGTAGTCTGTGCCGGGGAGAATGGGTTGTAAAGACGTACATCTTGCTTCCGGGGAACAACAGGAAGAGGAGCGGGATTGCTGCCAGGGTCTGACAGCGGTGAGCTGGTGAAAGCCGGATGACCCCAACCGGTGGGAACGGGAGTTAGCAATGGAGTTAGCATCGGATCTTAGCTTTACTAAGGTGCCAGCCCGTTTACCCCGTCTCCTAGTAGATCTTCTCCGGCAAGGCTTTCGTGAAAGGTGAAGTTGAGAGGTGAAGATGTCCTAACAAAGACATTGACACGTCAAGTTAATATGAAGTTGTCATAACAATGAATCCCAAAGAATGTCAACTTTGCATTTTAAAATGACATCATTGACCGAATGACACTTAATGACAACGTTCATAACAGTTTATACAGCCATCATATCACCTTTATGACAGTGTTATGACAGTCTAATGTCAGTCTCATGCACATCCCTTCAAATAAAGTGTTACCGAACAGGATTATACTCTCAGGAAATGTATGTGATTACAAACATAATATTATACCTCAATTCTCCTCCTAGTCAATGTTCTTGTTTGATGATTTTGTTCAGTTATTACTTTAAGCAACCATCTCCTAATCCTTAGAAAACTCTAAACTCTTGTTGTTATGAACAATGAGAGACATTAATTCCATTGTGGAAGTATCTCTTTTGTTGTGGGAGGTGTTCGCAACCCCTCTACCACTCTGGTATGGCATGGGCACTTCTGCAGTACCAAGAGCCTGGTTCTGCTATATGATCGACCTAACCATCTCGGTTTCAGCTTGGTCTGGAGAGAATTGACCCCCTTCTAAAGAAGCAAATGGCAGGGGGTTAGACATTAAATTGGCTTGATTCACCTACATCACATAGCCTACAATCGATGTTTTGTAATAAATGACATTGTAACAGTGAGCAGGTTTCCAGTGAAGCTGTGGGGGAAGTAAGTGGGTGCCTAGGTGAGTGCATAAGTGTCAATGTGTCTGTGAGGAGGGTAGGGTGTGATCGTTATGCTGAATGGGGGTAAGGTGTGAAATGCAAATCTTGCCTAACAATACTGTGTGGGTCTGTGTTCAGGCACTCTGCATGAAGTTTGATTTCATGACAAATGTTGTAACTGAATTATTACTGTCATTGTTGTAACATATCTTTATTTTGTTTTATTAATAAGCAATTATTAAAATGAAGAGTGCCGCAGGATTTCAGGCAGTTCGCATGAAAACTCTAGTTGGTGAAGTACATGGGAGGAGTGGATCTCTCATACCATCTCATTTGGCTACTACTATTCTCACCATAATTTAATGAGATGGTACAGAACTGTTTTTCCACTTTTGGACATTTCAGTCACCAATTTATTCATCATCTACAAATAACTGTGCAATGAACAATAATAAACCCATGACACATCAGGTCCTTGTTGAGTTGGAGAGGAAGTATGGACACACTCCGGTGGCCATTGTTTCCGCCAATGCAGATTCAGATAGGGCAACAGTAGGCCGCAGGAAGTGCAAATTGTGTAAGAAAGGCACTTCTTTTTTTAGGGTGATATAGCATTTTTCTGTAAAAACGAGTATGGACATGGTCAACATTGTAAAACATTTTGTGGGAAAGGGACTTATATGGTCCCAAACACTTACCTATGATACCAGACACCTGTGGTTACATCATATCTATCTGAAAATAACTTACTTTCATGCTTTCTTTTGGTAATAAAAGTGAAGAAATCCAATGGTTGTTTATTGTGGTAATTATGTCATTCTACAGTCCAGAAATGTGGTTTGAGTGTCACACTTCATTAGCGTCAACCATACTGAATCTTGGGATATGTTATGTTACTTCACTGTACTACCAGAAATGACTGCAATTTTTGTTAAAATATAAAGTTATCAAAAACGGCCATTAAAGCCCCTAGGTCCATGGGGCGAATTATGGGGGAGTTAAGTGGAACTCCGTAGCGCAACATTTAAAATCACCAGGTGACCCATCTCCCAAAGACGTTGAAAAGTAAAGTACCGAGGGCCATATATAGGGTTTATATCGAGAGGGATTATCGGGATCCCAATATCGAGAGCCCGCAACCCCCACCCCCCAATTAATAGCACAGCACATAACACATTTTAAATGTGTTATGTGCTATTAATTGGGGGTGTTTTCGGACTCCCGATATATATATGCAATTTGTGGTGCACACAATCTGTCTAGCAGTCTGTTTAACCACCTGCCATATTAAAAAGAAGAATTTTCAAGATAGGTAACAGTGGCAGTGCCTATTGTCTGTCCCCAATCAACCCGTTACCCACAAAATATGTTGTATGAATGTTCCCAAAACTATTATGGTAAGTTTGTCTCAACCTATGTTAACCCTACAAAAGTTTTTATTTTCAGGCTAGGTTACCGAATTCCATTCTTTTAGAGACCAGTGTTAATTTATGTAACTTAGTGTTTGTTCAAAAAGCTGGCTAGTAACGCCACTATGGGCAACCTATATATTATTGTAATGCAATGGTGTATTGTAAAAAAGTTGGTTTTATTCTAGGGATGAAGCAAGACAGAGAGTATGTCTCGATATCATCCACACAATACTACCACGGCTGACACCAGTCCAGCTTCTTGAGCTCTTGGAAGCAGTTACAACCTTTATCTCTCACCCATCTTCAGCCTGCCGAGAGAAGATGTATGGAATCCTCATGTGGATTCATGACAACTACAGGTATGCAATTACTTTGGTCTTTCTCTTTATTATTATGCTTGCTCAAGTGTACACAAAACATCCTATGGTAGACTTACATTCTTGTTTGCCAGTGTGCTTGCTGAACACTTGAATCATTCATAACACTTTTGCCTTCTTTATGCTGACTTTTAATTTAGAGTTTGGTTATAGCTATTGTTGTTGGACCCTAAACTAAATTGATAAAAGTAATACAGACACTGTTCCAACAAATACTGTTGGGATGCCTCTCTAATGAAATGTATTATGCATTTTTTTTATAGATTTATTTTTTTGGGTAATATGTTTATTTTTTGTGTTCACCCATTATAGTCATCTTTGACTACATCAGTAATTCCAGAACCTTTATTCTTCATGATCTTTTGTCCACCTCTTTTAATTGTTTGTAATTTTTTGTTAACAAAGTGACTAAAATGTGAGTGAAAATGCAGAAAAGTGCATTGTATCAAGGTTCCACATATGTAAGTTGAACATTTCAATATACACAGGATAGGATGTTATAATATCCATTATGCCATACTTCAAGATGAGCACTTCAAAAGACAATATTTTAGAATGGACTTGGGTTGAGAGCAGATATGCCATTGGGGTTTTCAAGTGAGTACCCTCCATCCCAAATGTTTTGTTAATTTGAGCCCATGACACCTCCAGAAGGCTTAACGATGAGCAATGACGTCTCAGAGCCACCCCCCTCTACATCCACTCTCGGCACGGCCAGATATAAAAAATGTTTAAAAAGAAGTTGATTATTAAACCGAAAGATATCCCTATACCTATCCCTATTACATTTTGCCTGTCGCCTATCCATAGGTTTCGTTGCCCCTCACCCTTTCAAGAAATCTAGTTCATAGCATCTATATTGTTATTTTCGAGGGGTTACATGAGGTCATTAGATAGTGTCGGTCATGTGAATTAAAGTTTCTAGTGTTTACTTCAAAGAATGACGACGATGACCATTTGACATGGGCTACATGCTGTATATCAACAATGAAAATGAGCTAATCACTTTCCATTGAAATCATGCCATATTGGATCATACAGTGGATAAGAGACACAACACAACTGTATTTTTTTCTTTTACAAGCAAGTATGGCTAGAAGAAAGACTCTGTAAAAATCTATTGTGAGAATATTTCAAAGCGACGAGAGAGCTGACAGCGCGTCTATTCCAGGCAGCTGCTTCAGTCTTGACTATTTTAGAAAAGGAATAAATCTATTTGAGGACAAGTAAGTAATTTCAAATTGTAGTAATACTTGGATGCACGTGAATAATTGCCAATGTTTTATTGAAAGGAATATTAGCCTGGTGTGTTGAAAGTTAGTGTAGCCTAGTGCGCCCTAGCGCACTCTTACATGGTATCATTTTATGATCTCAATATCATCACAAGGGTCCAAGGGATACTGTTTTCCAAATGATACTAGTTTACTATTTCGTTTGAATTATCATATGCAATTGATGTGTAGTAATAACCAACATTGTAACTTGTTTCCAGTGTAAATGTTGGGGGAGGTAATGGTTGCATAGGTGAATGTCTAGGTGTTGGGATGTCAGGGTAGGGTGTAAAATGCAAATCTTGCCTGAGAATAGTTAAGTGTGTGGGTCTGTGTTCAGGCACTTTGCATGAAGTTTCATTTCATTATAAATGTTATAACTGAATTGCTGTTACTGTTGTTATTATTGTAGTAACACATTTTTTTTTTTAGCATGGATGAGGAACAGAGTGCAGCAAAGCCTGCAATTCCTGTACATCAGCAAGCACCCTCCAGCACAAAACATTAGGCACCTCTACACGTTCTCCTGTCCTGTAGCCCAGCAATCGCCAACGTCTTTCCACTTTTTGGACATTGCTGTCACCAGTTCATTCATCCTCCACAAAGAAGTATGTGCAAAAACATGTCACATCAGGTCTTTGTTAAGCTGCTCACTGCTGAACTTTGTGGAGTGCTACTGGATAACACCCCAGCAGAGAGGAAACTTGGACACTCCTGTGGCCATTGTTCAGGCCAATGTACATTCAGATAGGGCACCAGTAGACCACAGGAAGTGCAAACTGTGCAATAAATACACTACATGGCAGTGTAAGGAGTGTCAGAACCCCCTCTGAGTTGCTTTACAGAAACTGCCAAGCATCACAGTTAGGGACCTCTAGACCACAGGATTTCCTTTTTCAGGGTGGTAGAACATTTTGACTATAAAAACTAGTATGATCAATGGTCATCATTGTAAATAGTTTAGTGGGAAAGTGACTTATAAGGTCCCAGGCACTTATATATGATCCCAACACCAGTGGCTACATCATAATTGAATTTCAACCTTACTTTCATGCTTTTTTGCTGTGTTTTGCTAATAAACTGAAGAAATTCAATGGCCGTTTCTTTTTTTTTGTTGTTTATTATGGTTATTGTGTCATATTATACAGTCAAAAAAATTGGTTTGGGTGTCACATTCTATTAGCCCCAACTGTACTGAATCTGGGGATATGTGTTTTATTAGTGCACTATCAGAAATGACTGTAATATTGGTTAAAATGTAAAGATATCAAAAACAGCCATAAAATAGCCTAGATCTCAGAAGATTAAAAAGGTCTTTAAAAGTCTTAAATTGAACTTGATGAAACTTGCCAAAACCCTTTAACTGTAAATGATCATTTTAGGTACCCAGTTATACACTGTGTAAAAACCTGCGTGACGTTAGAAAAGACGACAATAAATGTTTGTATACTTTTCTCAGTACAGGATTCATTTAGCTGGAATCGCAAAAAGGACGTAGATTAGTAGTGGCCGCACCTGGGTTATATACAGGTTGGGGTTGACGGTTAGTGCTGCTCAACATGGCAGTACCAAGGTGAATGAGGCCAATTGCGTTCATATTTATTGATCGAGAACCGCTCATCCAAACAACTTCAGAGTTGACTATGCATATTCTTGGGTCCCAAGGAATACACCTGCCCAATTTCAACTTCATAGAGTGCCCGGTCATCGCTACAATCAAGTTACAGACATACATACATACAGAGACTACTTCCTAGATGTGACAGTTTACTGTGCATGGCCATGTAATGTTCAGTTTTGCTGACAGTAGCCTAGATAACAGAAAATGTTTGTAATAAAATAAGACTTATACATAAGAACCACTATGTATAATATTGCATTTACAGAGATTTTGTTATACTGAAAGGCCAAGATCAAGATGGATGGGATTTATTGGTACAGATTAATTATGTGATGCATCGTCAGATGTGGAACATATTGTTACCGGGTAGTCGTCTTCTTCTTATTATTATTAGGCCTCTTTTTGGCGCCTTATCAGCGCCCATAGTTGTGATCCAATAGATTCCTTTCCAGTGACCACATGTCTTGGGTATTGCAGTCCGTTGCGCTTACATACAGCTAAGTTATCGGTTCACATGTTATATTTTTTAATTATTATTTTTAATCAGTTTTTGGCCCCATTGAAATGAATGGCGAGAGATTTCACGGGCATGTACCACCATCTAGCTTCGATGTTATGTAGTTGCAAGTTGTTATGTTAAGCTATACTGACTGTCTTGACTTGCAGCATTGGCTTGCAGCAATGAATGACTCCGTCTCGGTATTATGTGATTACCTCGTAAGACGCAATACTGTTATCCTTAAGTTTTATAATTATCATTATTATAATAATAATAATATTTGCCCCATTTTCCGGCACCTAAATACCTGCATTTCGCTTCCATTGCAACGCCAAAATGTCAGTTCGAATGCCACGGACTCAGTGTTAATTTTGACAAGCATTTCTCATTTTGTTTTCGTCCTTACTGAAAATTGTAGTTGCGTTTATGTCAAATTTTGATCATTTCATTTGTTTTGTTATAGTTAAGATTTAGTCAGTGTTAGTAAGTTTTAGTTTTAGTCAAATCTTCGTCAATGTTTTAGTCCTGACTCCTAAGGGGAATTAACATAAATGGCTCTGGTTTATATGCACACTTCTAC